>JALHCF010000102.1:0-192076 GCA_024341135.1 Tolypocladium album
GAAGATAAACGCCGGAAATATAAGGTCCTAGGATCCTTCTTCCGGCCCCTTATCTTCTCGGCCGGCGGGCTTATGGAAAAAGAGACCGCAAGGGCCTATAAGGAGATACAAACCCTAGCCGGCCCCGCGGCCGCCGCTTGGCTCGATACCTCTATAGGCCTCGCGCTCATACGAACAAAGGCAAACTCAGCGGCCTCGATATCCGAGAGCCCGTACGGGCCTAGGGGATTCTAGGACGAATTTTCCGAGATATAAAGGAATTTTCTAGGATCTTCCTAGAATTCCCTTTCGAATAGATACCTATATCTTTCCCTTCTATTCTCTTTTCCTTCCTTTATTCCTTATTCTCTCTCTTTTCTTACTTTTTCCTTAAACCTCTCTCTCTCTTTCTTCCCTTTATTCTTTTTCTTCCTTTCTTTATCTCTCTCTTCTTCCCTTTTTCTCTCTTTTCCTAGACTTAGTCCCTCTCTCTCTCTCTCGATCGCTCTCCTTATATTACTCTCTTTACTATAGGTTTCCTTTACTAAACTAGGAAAGCAAGTGGCAAATAGCTAGATAGACTACTAGATAGCGAATAAACACCCTAAATTATAGAGTAGATCCTTCTTGCTATATTACCGATTATACGGTAGCGATATATCGGGTTTTCTTAGGTAGTATCGTATTCCTAGGTAACTATAAGGTAGAAGCTTAAGAATTATTATACCTCTCTATAAAATATATTACAAAGGAAGTATTAAGTATTTATAAGGAAGAATAGTTAGGTAGGAGTAGTAATACTATTAATTCTTAACGTCGGTTTAACCTATAAGTAGGTTATAAGGAAGACTTGAGCTTGTCGGTGTCGGGAAGTGCTACCGACTCGCTTACTTAATAGCTAGGTAATCACACGTGATCTAGAGGGGACTCCATAATACCTAGAATATAACAAAGGTATAGACGGCTAAGCCCGGATCCTTACAGCGAAACGGGGCCCGTTTCGCGACACAATACATGAGAGGTCGCTCTAGCTAGTTATAGGGATATAGAGGTACACGATATACAAGCCCTAGCTCTTATACTTAGTGTAATTAGTGAAGGGGTAGGGCAGTAATATCGAGTAGGAGGTCCTCGACCTGACCTTCAGTCTCGTCTAGCTGGTCCATAATTTCCTGAGCTCTAGGATGGTTACTATTATGCCACACGCCGCGTAGTTGTTCGATACGGCGTAACATCCATCGGTCCGTGCCCTCGAGGTTATGCCTAACCACGTTAAGTACATACTCTTGATACATTTCGGCCGGATGAATCGTTACACCATCGACGGCTTGTACTCGTTCAGCGTAGCGGCGGTACGCATCCAAAACATCTTGGATAATGTGCGCCCAATTGCCGTTGACAATAGCATCATTGAGGTAAACAATGACTTGCATCGTCATGCGAATGAAGCTGATAGCGCCATCAGCTCGCTCCTCATGTTCTAAGTTGAACCCGTTTTCGTTCCATAGCGAGTCGCTCATGGGTTGGCTTCCAACCCACATACGAGCTTTGATGCCGTTGAGGACTGCTTCGGTGTTAACGAGAACGCCAGCATTGGTATCAGAGCCATAGGCGTTGGTGATTTCGTCAATTGGCCGGCCGCGGCTCCCGTAAGGACCATGAGGGTCCCAGGTAGAGTAGTCCTGATGCAGGTAGCTGTTGTCATCTAGGTACCGCTCAGGGATCGCAGGGTAGGCGCTTCTTTGGAGGGTACCATCACCACGCCTGGCCTCGGCATTCATCATGAACTCTTGAGCGCGAGGTTCTGTTTGACGCTCGTTGATATGCTCTGTCACCACGCGGATATCGGGGTTCGTGCTGCTCGACGTTACCGCAATGTTGCTGCAGTCGTAGCAATCCTCAGCATCGTAGCGCCCTGCGTGAGGGTTCAGCTGATTTAGCGAGTCACCATCACGGCCTTGGGGATACCGGCCCATTACAACGTTCCATCTACGGCCGCTAGGTCCGGTGACCGCGTAGTTTTCCGCGGAACCATACTGAATGGGAGCGCGGCCCACCAAGACTTCGGTGATGAGTCCTTCGTCATACGGCTTGCCTGTATCTGGGTTGAGCACCAGCGAAGGATCAGCTATGTCAGCTAGCAGCAGGTCATTCCTGCGAGCTTTGCGTCTTCTACGCAGGTTGACATTTTCGTACGGTTCGCCCGTATCAGGATCAAGATCCAGACTGCGGTCGTAGTGGTCGAGGTAGTTCCAGCAGACGCAAGT
This sequence comes from Tolypocladium album, assembly GCA_024341135.1. Taxonomy (NCBI): domain Eukaryota; kingdom Fungi; phylum Ascomycota; class Sordariomycetes; order Hypocreales; family Ophiocordycipitaceae; genus Tolypocladium; species Tolypocladium album. Next base: position 2,247 of record JALHCF010000102.1, read on the forward strand.
ATGAAGATGCGAGCCGCCGCCGCCGTTGCCGGTATCATCGCTGCAAGACATGATGTCGTGCCCTCCAAAGATGGGGTATCCTTCCACATCGGGGGCGTTGCGAGCCGGCGGTGTGCTGGTTCCCTGGTGTAGAACGAGGGCATCGCCGCGGCCAACAACTCTCTGCGTGTCATCATCGCCCCAGGGGAGGTCGCCAGTAGTGAAGGATTCAACGGTAGCCTGGTCGTTACTGAAAGCAACAACCGCGTCGCCGTTGGATTCTCTGCTGATGCGGAACAGACTCTCAATGGTCTGGTTGAATTGGGTATCGGTGGCTACGCTCTTCTGGCCGTAGAAATTCAAATCGAGCTTCATCTGTGAGATTGTGCGCAGACGCAGTGCCAGGATGGTGTTGCCGGTGCCGGGGGTGGCATCTCGGGCCTTCTTGGTGCCATGAGGCTGCAGCTTGGTGGGAAGTGAGAGGTCGCCGGACCATGCGTTGCTGACAAGCTTGTTGAAGACGCCACCGTCGTGAGGACCAGTGCCCGTTGGCAGGCTGTCTGTGACAGCGTTGCCGTTGGCAATGGCAAAGGCGGCAGTGAACTTGGCGTCAATGTTGCCCTTGCCTGTCATGGCCACTTCAACGTTGACCGTTGGGCCAAAGTCACAGATGCCAGGGTGCGAAAAGCCCCAGGCGCTGACTGGGCTGTGGAAGAGCTTCTGGGAACCGAGGCCGGCGGGGATGTCCAGCGAGCCCTTGCCGTCAAAGCCGAGTTGGGCGTTGAGTGAGATCCTGGTGTCGTAGTAGCCGTTGGCCTCTTCCATGTGGAACGTGGGTGCAATGGTGCCGACAAAGGTAAAGCCGAATTCAAGATCCTCGTAAATCTTTCCTGCAATGCCTATATTGAGGAAACCGTCGTCGCCCTTGGCAGAGCACTTTTCCTTTTGCTCGCCGCTGAGAGTAACCTTGATGTTATCTTTGCTCAGCTGGCCGTTGCTGTTGAGGCTAGATGGCTGGTCGAGGTTGCGCAAGCTGTCAAACTTGTCCTTCCAGTCCGATACCGCGGAGCTGTAAAAGCGCTTGTGCATATCGGGAGCCATGCCCCTCTTATGCTTGATAGGGTTGCCCTGGACAATCTTATTCCAGTACTGGTTGGAGTTGGAGTAATCGATGCGAACAAAGACGTCACCCGTGTCGCGCTTGACCTTGCTAAAGTCGTGCGAGACTTCCAACTCCACGATGGTGCGGTTGGCCGAGACGGAGCGAGCAACGTTGCCAGGAAGCGTGGAACTCTTGGAGACGTCGCGCGCAGAGTGCAAGACGGCATAGTGACCAGGGCCACAGCCAGCCGGGAGACGGAGAATGGTGCCTTCGGCGCCGCCAAGATGGATCTTGTTGCAGCTCGAGTCGGGGCCGCCATCCTCACAGACGAGACGGATGCGACTCAGTCCATCCTGTTTGATCTTGGGGCAGTCGAGCACGTGAGCATCAGATCCATCGCGTCGGCGGAGTGTGTGTACTGTCGACGCGGGGCCAACAATGATGACCATGCCAAAGACGTTATGATCAAGGTCATTTAAGACCGGGTGGTTGGCTCCCAGCGCCTGCAGGTCAAATTGGGGATAGTCCGTCTCGGGAGGCAACGTAGGGAAGACCTTTTCCAGGGCAACGGGAAGGAAAGGATTGAGATTCTTGGGGGTGTTGCAGCAAAGCACCTTCTTGCGGTTGAGACCACATCGGCTATGATTATCGCCAAACGGATCAAGGGCCAGCTGGACGTCGTTGTCGGCGCATTCGTTGTCATCACAGCTGCCCTTGCCAACCCAGTGACAGTTTTCAAAGGCAGCTTCGGGAGGGCAGCATATCTCTTTGTATCCAATGATGCAATCATCGCTTATCGAGGCAACCTTCTTCATGCCCTTGGTGTCATCAGTGTCTCCGCAATGACCGCGGCATTTTGAGTATTTGCAAGCGGCAATCTGGTGAGCCCAGGTCTGGGCGGTGCAGCAGAAGGCTTGCCAGCCAGGTCGAAGACAGTTTTGGGTGGCATGTCGAGAGTGGAAGAGGGTTGTCTCGCCCACGTGGCACTGACCATGACACGAGGGGCGGCCGGAAGTCCCCTCACCTCCACGCCACAAGCAGCTTTCCGGCATAGAGTCCAGAGGGCAGCAAATGATACGGTACTTGCTGTCGTCGCAATCGTCGGGGAATCCCTCGCCTCCAGGAGACATGCCGTAACCGTCAGGGCACGAAGGAGGGACACCACAATCCGACATGACGCATTTCTGGCCATTGAGAGACGTCCACTTGCCAGCATCGGTGCTTTCAGCGCGCTCGAGGAGCGCAGAGTAGCTCTGCAAGCTCATACCGAGAAGGCCCTGCATAGCAGAGAATTCTTTGTCATCCTGATCGACGGACCAGATCATAAGACCGCCGAGGCCAACGCTATTGGCATAGTCGACTTTTTGCTTGAAAGTGTCAGCGTCGTCAAAGCTGACCCATTGGTTTCGACCATAGACGAAGTACTTTGATGCGGCCGCCTCATCGTGGATGACTTCGGGGTTTTGATCCTTGATGATGTCCTGGATTTCAAAGTACGCAAGCGTGCCGCCGTTCTTGGTGCAAGAGCCGGGCTCGGCCGCGCCGGCAAACTCGCAGCCAGGCGTGGCACAGCTCTTATCCTGAAGCTGGAAAGAACGGCCGTAGAAGCCGAGACCAAGAACGACCTGCTCAGGAGGGACGTTGTTTCGCCAGAGTAGATCCATAGACTGCTTGATCTCGGTGAGGTTGGTGTGGCTCTGGACAATGCTGCCGATGGGGTTCTCCTTGTCCCAGACGCCGTGCAAGTCGTACGTCATCATGTTGGTCCAGTCTGCGTACTTGAGCATACCGGGAACATCAAACCATCGCAGGTACCAGTAAGAGCTGGGGATAGTAAAGGTGAGGCCGTAAGGGCCGTGAATAGAGGCTTCGAACGTCTCTTTGAGCGTCTTGAGCAACGCGACGAAGTTGGACGTGTCGTGCTCCATGCCACCACGATCAGGAGCGCCAGGGTACCTGCGCTAATTAGTGTTTTCGTCTAGAGAAGATACAGTGGCCAACTTACTCCCAGTCGATATCGACACCATCAAAGCCATACTTCTTCATGAAGTCCACCAGGTTGTTGGCAAACTGCTTGCGGTTAGACTCGGTTGATGCGATCTCACCAAAGAGAGGCTGTGTGTCGGTGCCATTGTCGCTAAACGTCCAGCCGCCAAGGGAAATGTACACCTTGAGATCGGAGAGACCGGACTTGAGTGTGCGAACATCGGCCGTTTGGGTGAAGAGCGACGCTGGCGTAGCGCCGTCCATAGGGGTGATTTCATAGCTGCTGGGAGCGACGTAACCAAAAGCAAAGTTGAGATGGGTGAGGCCTTCGATAGGAATTGCGGCGGGAGGGAAAGGGTAGCACTCTCTGCGAGCGCTCCAGGCCTCGTAGTAGCCGATGACGCGGTGGGTGACGGGCTTGGAGCTCTTGCCTGGAGGCACAGCAGGCGTGCCACAGTTGCTTTGGCACCCTTCGGACGTGTCGCAGAACAGGGAAGTGGTACCACAGAAGCCGAACTTGCTGCAGCACACGTTGAGAGGGCATGTCTTGCCAGCAGGAAGAGCGTATTGACCACATTCGGGCTTAGCATCGCACTGGCTTGCGCAATCAGAGCCGCAAAAAGTCGGGCCAAAGCCGCAAGTTCCTACACCGTCGGGTCCGATAGAGCCGCAGCAGGCTTTGGTGTGACAGGGAATATTCTTGGTGCACTTATACGCGTCAAGACGCCTGACGAGAGTGTTGTTATGCTCGTCGTACTCGTCATACGGCAGCTCAGAGACAGGTTCAGCAGACCCATCCTGGTGCTGCACAGTACCGATCTTGGGAGAGGCCGGGCTGCGGACAAAGGAAGGAAGGGCAAGGAAAAAAGCAAGAATAATAGAAAGGGTAATGAGCGTGATAGGAAGCCTCGACATCTTGGACGCTAAGCGACCCTTGGGAGGCGAGCCAGAGGCCATGGCTTGATAAGATGAAGGAGGAAGGCTTGGGCTCACTCTGGCATATCTTGCCTTGAACTTGACGAAACTGACGAGGGGGGCATATTATACAACTCTGCTTCGGCAGAGCCAACAAGGCGGGCTAGATGGCACAGCCCTGTTTTGATTGCCGCGCGTGTTCAAACAGGTATGAATTCATGGTTAACAAGGGACGCGAGCCGCGCAAGGTTACATTTAGGGTCACCAGGTCTGTACAAGTAGGCTTCGACAGAACTCTTTCCGAAATGAGCGAGAATAATCCGGCGCGCGGGGCAGGCGAGCCGCGCGACGGGGACTTTTGAACGTGGTTGACGATCTCTTATGTACAGGTAAGATTACTCCCCTCCGCAGTCCAAATCTGCAGTCCACATCTGCAGTCCACATCTGCAGTCCATATCTGCAGTCCACCTCGGCGGTCCCCATCCGCCGAGGTTCGTCGGAAATTCTCTTCTTCGCATCCGTCTCTTGAAAGAAGTCGCTATCAAGACGAAAACATCCAAAGCAGCGACGCTTTTCTCTGCCGTGTCGAGTCCGTGATTTTCGTGTTGTTCGTTCCTGTGAGGAAACCACCCACACACACTCGGCAGCCATGGATACCTTTTCGTTCAAGACGCTTGCTCTGGCAGCGTCTGCGGCTGTGTTCCTCTCTGCTGCAGAGGCACAAATCTTTTTGGCCGATCCTGACGGCAACTCTCGCTCTATTGATGCACCGGATAATGTTTCGAGTGGCTGCAAGGCTAGTTTTGGCGCGTCGGTCAAGTGTAACGCGACCTTGTCCTCCATCGCCTTCGACGCCCTCGAGCCGAGCAGCGACGTCCTCGCCAGCCTCTGCAAGGAGGATTGTTGGAGCTCGCTCAAGAGCCTGCAATTGAGCCAGAAGGACGCTTGCAAGAATGACGCGACGACGCTCAATGGCATCCGCTATCCTGCTACGTACATGACGGACTCGCTGCTCTTCACGTACAACTACATTTGTCTCAAGGACAGGTACGCATATCGCCAAACCCGTGATGGGGTAGATGCCGAACTTATAACTTACACGGACAAACAGTTCCAATCAGTTCTGCGCTCCCCAGGTTGACCAGTGGGCCTCCTCCAACAATTCTGCGTCTGACGGATGCAAGGACTGCGTTCTGCGTACCTTCCAGGCGGAGCTCGATTCTCCCCTCGGCTACGACGCCGACCTGGCCAGCTACTACAGCTCGCTGACCTCGTCTTGCGGCGTCACGAAGTACCCCATCACCTCTCCTGCGCCTTACACGCTGCCCGCCGACAGCAACACCACGTCCGGTGCCCCTGCTCCCAGCACCGCGGCGTGCGCCTCTCACTACACCGTCAAGGCGGGAGATGACTGCAACAGCGTCAGCACGGCACTGAGCGTATCCACGTCTATGCTTCAGTACCAAAACAACATTGCGGCTGACTGCAGCAACTTTCCCAAACCGGGCACGGATCTTTGCGTCCCCGCGACCTGCAAGCTTTACACGCTGCAGGCCAACGAGACGTGCTTTGGCATCTCGCAGGGGCATAACGGCTCCTTTTCTGCCACACAGCTCATATCATGGAACCCCCGCATCAACCGAGACTGCAGCAATCTCGAAGTTTTGCTGGGCACGCACCTGTGCATCAGCGCGCCTGGAGATACTTCTCCGCCTGACCCTACCACGATCCCCACGACGACGGCCACGCCCACGTAAGTTGAGTTTCATTACAGCAGCAAGGCACATCGGACGATCGCTGACCATCCGTCTCGTACTAGCACCGTGCCCACTGACGTCGTCGACGGCACCAACCACTACTGCGGCAAGTTCTACAAGGTTGCTCCAGGCGATACTTGCAGCTCCGTCACGGTCATGATGGGCATCAGCTTGAAAGACTTTTACTTCTTGGTACGTTTGGCAAACACTGTATCTATAGCCAACCGATCTCTAATAAACGGCGCAGAACCCCGAAGTGAACAACCCCAACTGCACCAACCTGCTGCTCGGCTACTCGTACTGCGTGCAGCCTGTGGGCGACATTGGTAGCTATCCTGGATACAGGTAAGTCGTAACGTAGAGGCTACAAAGCAGATGGGCAACAAGCTAAAACCCCCTGCCCCCCCGGCGCAGTGGCATTGTCAACCCTTGCGTGAACCAGATCCCTCTTCCCGCAAGCTGCGTCGAGACAGGCTCCGTGAGCACCGTCTCGCGCTGGGAGTTCCCAACAGCGGTACCCAACAGGACAGACCCCAACTCTCTACCTCTTGCCGCTGGCACAAAGGAGGGATGTGCCACTTATGTCACCTATCTTGATGGTGGCAGGAAGGGCTCGTCCGTCAACGCATGCTACTCCATAGCTAGCGTCTTTGGAAGTACGCCTTCTCCCTTTACCTTTCGATTAGGTTTAGCTACATACTAACGTTCCTCTCTTAGCCAACATTACTGACTTCATCTCTTGGAACCCGTCGCTTAAGTACGACGACAACAACCCCCAGAACTGTGTCTTGGCAAAGGGATACCGCTACTGCGCGCAAGTCACAGTCGCATCTCCCACCAGCACCCCAGTCACGACCACTACCACTTCTCCCGGCGGCGTAACAACGCCTACACCTACCCAAGATGGCATGGTCAAGAGCTGTAACAAGTTCTATAAGGTTAAGAGCGGTGATGGCTGCTATAACATTGCGCAGAGTAATAGTATCGCCTTGAACGACCTTTACTCGTGGAACCCTGCGCTCAAGGGAGACTGCTCTGGGCTGTTCCCAGATTACTATATCTGCGTTGGCGTGGGCTCTAACTCAAGCGGCACGCCTACCACCACTACCACCACTACAACTACTCCTCCCGGCACCACTCCTTCGCCTGTGCAAGATGGTATGGTGAAGGACTGTGGCAAGTTTTATAAGGTTAAGTCGGGAGATGGCTGCTACAATATTGCACAGAGAAATGGGGTCGCATTAAACGACCTCTACTCCTGGAACCCGGCTCTCAAGGGCGACTGCAGCGGTCTATTCCCGGACTACTATATCTGCGTCGGCCGCTCCGGAACTCCCACTACAAGCAAGCCTCCTGCCAACTCGACGCCTACGCCTGTGCAAGATGGCATGGTCAAGAACTGTAAGAAGTTCTACAAGGTTAAGTCGGGAGATGGCTGCTATAATATTGCTCAGGGTAATGGTATCGGCTTGAACGACTTCTACTCGTGGAACCCGGCTGTTAAGATCGACTGTAGTGGACTCTTCCCTGACTACTACGTTTGCGTAGGAATTTAACGGAAGCTATAGTAAATACTTAAGTTTGGTTATACGAGAGTAGCTAGTATATAGAGTTATATCTCCTTTTAAATTTTTTGATTAAATTTTTCTTCCTCTGATTTTGAGTTATAGTAATCATACGAGACATAAGCGGTATAAGTATATTACGCCGTAAATATGAGCTAGAGTAACTTTTCGTGCTGTCTTTTTCCTCTCGCCTACGACGAAGCCATACTATATATATAGTTACTACGTTACCCTATAGTTATATTACGTAGCGCGAGGATCAGGAGGCCAAACAGGAATCATATCGTCGCTTCTAGAGTAGCTCGCGGCCTTGTGTAGCGCCCCGAGCTCCGGGCCATGTCGGAACGGTTTAATCCTCGCGTCACCCTCCAAGTCGCGCTGCGTAAGCCTTGCCATCAGTAGCGGCATGATGCTATTGAGCTCGACCCTTAGCGGCCCGTATTCTATGTCTTGGGGCTCCCAGAGCCACAGGAACGGCCTCTTCTTGTCGATAGATACCAGCGCCTCGTCGTCGACATAGAGGAAGGCGTCCTTTCTCAGCCCCGTTGGCACGGCTCCGGCGTCTCGTAGCTCCTTGAATTTTTCTTGCAATAACTTGTTGTTGCTGTTGCTATTGTTGTCCTCGGTCTCTATCAGGTATAGCTGAAAGTTGTCCATAATGGGCCCCTTGATACGGCCAGCCTTGGCGCGCAGGCCGTGATGCACGGCTAGGTCTATCTTGGCCTTGAATCCTTCCCACCTGGCTGCTTCCGCGGCGGGGTAGAACAGGATTAGCCCGCATGCACCGCAGTTGCCTTGCTCTAGGATATGCTTCTGCCAGGGCGTCATAAGCGCGCGGGTGATGTGTACTATTTCGCTGCCCTGGTAGTACTCGAGGACGGCGGCGGACGCGGCTTTACCGGCTTCCACATAGACGGGCCGCGCAATAGCCCTAGCATCCTTAAGGCTTTGGGGCGTAACGGCCTCGATGGCGGCATATAGCAGCTCACTATCATCCTGGGTCAGGCGTAGCCGCAGGGCCGTAATATTGGTCCTATACTTCCACCGTACGCCTCGCTCTAGGGCCTCGGCCTCGTCGTAGTGAAGCTTTTCGTGGCGTAGTGCTTTTTGCACAACCTGTTCAAATGGCATGCCACACTTTTCGCGGTACAGCTCGTCTTCTTGCTCCGGCGGCGGGCGTAGCGTGATAGTGCGCATCTCAGCGTCCGTGATAGATAACGGGTCAGCTACGGCGCGCTTATATAGCTCTCGGGTAGCATCGTCCAGAGGAATCGGCGTCGTGTCGACTGTGATGGCGTTAGGTATGCCGAAAAGGGGATATTTCTGGATGTTGGCCATGTTGGGGCGGTAGTTGTGTTGTTAGAGGTAGGTAGAGTAAGGCTGCGGGTGGGAGAAGTGAAGTACTTATGCTTTGTTTGGTTGGTAGTGGGGTGGAGGGTAAGAGGGGTAGCGCTGCGATGTTACAGTACGGATAACACTAGACACGGTGAATGCAGGCATTAGATGGGCAGAGTAACGTTAAAGCGGAGACTTTTCATCATGTATTACCGAAAAGAAAAATTTACTGCAATAAAGGCAGTCCCAAGCTATACGAGGAAGGCGTACAAACGTTCTACATCTCTCGAAAGATACTAGTCGATGTTAGGCATATATGACGCTCTTATTGTATTCTGAGATGATGTCTCTTCCGATGAATGAGGACATAGTCCAAGAGAACTTTCCCGATGTATCCTACTATCGATTGCACAAGAGCAAGAGCGCTGCACCCGCTTAAAACAGCGATGAAACTTTAGGGCACGCTGTGTTCATATCTTACTGTCTGACCCTTAACCCCCCCCCACCCAAAATACTACTTGACCTCAACTACTAATCGACTCAGTCATGCCTCCTGGCGACGAATACATCCGACTATGGACCAATTCATCTTTTCGAAGCCGATATCACGCCGGAACTGCTCAGGGCTCTTGACGACGCGCATCAATCTACACAACCGATGATCTGGCCTACAGTAAGGTGCAGCATGATCCCTTACAGAACATACGACGATTTTCAGGAGCCTTGCGAAAGTCGTAGAACACTGCGTGTTATAGAAAACACACATGTGACGAGCTGTGTCAATAAGCGAGGACTTGTGCCTGGCTAGAATGATAGTGAATGTAACAAAAGGCAGAGGATCTAATATGATCCTTGAAAACCGTGGCGGCAGGTCGCGCCCAATTGCATATAATTACACACTTTTAGTTCATTCTCGCGTAAAGGGGCTGGGTGTAGATGTCAATATCGTGGCCCCAGCGATGGCGCATTCCCTGAGCCTAATTTGGCTATACCTCCCCAATTCACGACGATGGGCGTCTCGTCTGATCTTAGGTGGATCAGCTTTAGACTCCCGTTGTACTCGGCCATTGGCATATTCTTCCGCCTTTGACCAGTACCGTATTGTGCACAGATACAGTACTGCATCATGCGGCTCTTGAAACGGAGCTTCTCCGCAGAGGACTAGAAGGTGACTATCCACAACTGTTCCAAAACAATGGAAGGCCCAGAACAGTGGATGGCTACGGGACGGGTCAAACGCTTGCAGAATTCACCGGCGGACCAACATGAGATGTCTCCTAGTAAGAAGTGTCCCAAGTCGTTGCGCGTACACGTATCACTGCGGGGTCATATTGGCTTGCGACGCATGGTGCGCACGCGAAGCTGCAGCTTGTTTCCCTGTTCGTAAGAGACGCTGAAGTCACCTTTGGGACGGCTTCGCACGTTAAGAGATGCGGATGTCATTTGCGTGCTGCAGGGAAGAGAGGTTCAGGAAATGGGTAGCCACGATCAATCAATGCAGAAGCGGGGCAGGTACTGGGATATGGTAAACATGCAAGCTTTAGATTAGTAGTCTCAGATAGACGGCTATTTTGTTGAGGGCAACGGAACACACCAAAGGCCGAGAGCAACGACTGCTGTTGTAGGCTGGAAGAAAGGGCCCAGCCGTCTAAGGCAAGAGCACCGGAAGGGTCGTATAAGTAAGATGCAAGGCAGAAGCGGTCTTGTCGTAAAGATCACATAGAAGACGTCTCACGGGACAGAAAACGAGAGGCAACAAAGGCCATCTCAGCATAAGTGGGAGGGCAACGAATCCCTCGATTGAACTACGAAGAGCCCATGAAAAAGGAACTTTTGTGGCACATGTACGAACTTTCTTTGAGCGCAGGCTCGCTCCAGCTAGTTATAGGGGTGCGTAGGAAGTGGGGTCACCTACGGAGTACTTACAAGTGGGCGGGGCGGGCTGGCCGCGGTACGTATCTTTTCAATGGGGCCCGTGTGCACCTAGAATTTCGGTCGTGTGCCCCGAGTAATACTCGGGGGAAATGGGGTTGCTATCCGAGGCATGTGAAACACTGAGTTACCGTACGGCGGCCGAGTTTACAAGCGTTACTTACTTTATTAACCTGGCCTATGTGCTCACCTAAAACACGAAGAACAAAAGCCGCAAAGGCCGTTATCTTAACAATCTTTGGTTGCTCAGCGACCAACGTCAATATGGCAATAAGTCTAGAGAGCTGTCCACAACACCTCATCGAGCTTTTTATCGAACTGCTAGACATGGACGACATTCGGAATCTCCGCTTGACTTGCAGGTCTCTGGCGGTGAAGTCGTCTTGTCATCGGTTCAAAAGCTTCTTCCAATCAAAACACGTGGACTTGACAAATGACGTTCTATGGACTTTTGCTCAATTGGCTCAGGATGGAGGACTTCCGTGCCTCGTGCAAGAACTTTCCCTCACTGGGCTTGCCGAAGAAGCTGAGGCAAGCAAACGACAAACCCGAAATGTTTTGCGCCAAGAGACAATGAGCCGGGCGCATGGAATAGCATTGCTCAGTCAAGCGTTCAATGGCCTTGCAAAACATAGCGGGACGGGGACGCTCACATCCCTCACGCTGAGGGTAGTCGTTGTCCGTAACGATAAACAAAGAGTCTTACCCGCTGATAAGCCCTTCAGTATGTCCAAGAAAAAGTTATGGCGGTGCATTGTGTACACATTTGACACAGCTTTATGCGCCCTGGCGGCGAGCAATTTGCGAATCCAGAGCCTCAATATTCTCAACGACGCGGACATGCAACAATGCAGCCTGGCTAGCGATCAACTCAATATAATTGACTGGAACACCCCCGGAATCGCCGAGTCGCTTGTTAGCTTACGATCGCTATCGATCAGCATTTCAACCCGACGTTTCTGGTATCACAAAGACGGAGACAAGGATGAGGAGAACTGGCCAAAGGTAAAGAGAGATGCAGCCGAAATTCGAGCAGAAGCCGAAGACGACTGCAACTTCTCAGGCCTCCCAAAATTGTTTGCATTATGCCCCCGGCTTGAGGATTTCGAGCTACACCACCTTTCCGTCCGCAATGCAGGCATGACTTCTAGGTACTGTAGCGAAAGGATTTTACAACGTGTCGTCGAACTGGAAAGGCTGCCTACCCTTAGGTGTTGCAGACTCCGCGGGATCACTGCTAGGGAAGTGGACTTGTTTGACTTTGTCAAGCGAACAAAAGTCCGCGAGCTGGCTTTGGAAACTGTCTATCTTAACGCTGGTACATTTCGATCGATCATGGATCATTGCACAAGCAAGCTGGCAAACATGACGAAGCTTTATCTTGATGTCTTATACGAGGATCGAATGGTTTTTTTCGCTGGCGGTGCGAGATCTAGGATTGGGTACCCTTTTGGAAGGTTCTCAGTTGAAGAAGTTGACCCTGGACAGACCATTGAGTCCGAACGGCTAGAGAGAGAAGGCGACAATGTTCGCTATGCCATTACTTATGTTCTTGACCCTTGTTCATGGCCTACAGGAAATCCTTTGTATGCTCAATGGAGACAGTTCCAGCGGAAAGAGTATGAAAGTCGATAGTTGAGTTCTGAACAAAATAATATTTTATATTGCAAAGCTTTGCTAGATACATGTTTAATTACGTCCTGCTACGTTTAAACCCAGGTTTCGGCCTCTGAAACTTGTTGCTTCCATCCAAAGACGCCAGTCTGCCGAGCCCTGTCCGTCAGCGTTGACGTCGTACTCGAAGAGGGCGACGCCCTTCCACCAAGGTACCCCCTGCCTATTTGCCGGGTACAAAGGGCTGTAATTATACGTCGTGATTCCAATTCCAGGTACGAGCGATTTAAGTAAGGCACGCCTATCAAGGAGAGCGAGGCTCTATCAATATCCCCAAGCACTGCTGTGAATGCGATTTAAAGGGGAGAGGAGGGGAAGCGCACTTACAAATCATCGTACTCAGCCTGCCACGACCGTAATAGCTCATTATTGGGCTGAGCTCTATTACGCGGTGTCATGATGAACGCCCAAGCATGATCGTCGAGATCAGTAAACAACTCTTTGCTAAGAGCAGGTCCGACAGCCCCAGGTGTAGGCCCTTGACCACTTATCATGTTGAGGACAGCGTAAAAACCGATAAAGGGACGGTCGGAATGAGCCGGTTCATAGTGGATATCTTCCCAAAAGTGGCACTGTCGTAGTCCATAATCAGTCATGGCGCGGTGCAGATACAGTAGCAGAGCAAATATGGACAGGCGTTACCATATAGACAGCACGAGCAGACACAACTGTCAAGATTGTGCAGCCTGTGAGTTCTGTGTCGGCCGTGCCGACTAGGAACTGGCCTCCATCGAGGGGCGCAGTGTCAAATTTATGCTGAACGCAAAAGCTGGGATAATAAAAACCTCCAGAGGTTTGGGAGCATAACGTTTCCACGTTGTTCCTTTCGCTTTGACCTTCCAGGTATTCTCCGATTCCGTCTTGTTCAATCTCTTCAAGTTGACGTTTGAGGAGATGCACATTTGAGTCAAGTCCCACACGGGTTGTGGCATTTGGGTAGTTGAGAACGTCTAGCAGACTGCGCCTTTTGTGCTTATCGCAAGATGATGCTCCGCAGGTATTGGGAGCGCAGACTGATAGGCAAGATTCACTGCCATCCCCTTTGCTGAGGCCAACGGTGTACCTGTCCCTAGGCGCGTTAGCCCACTGTCTCTCGTTTGCTTAATCCGTCTGCGTCTTGCTCGTACGCTGGCGTTCCTTGCGGAAACGAGTGATCTACTACGCGAGCATTGCAGTCAATCAAGATCAAGCAAACGAAAGCGACAAGAACGCTGACATTGGCTCGCAATATCTTTGATCATCAGCAAAAGTGCGAGAGAAAAGTTGGTGTAATGTTAACTCAATAGGCATGCCACGGTTGACAGCTTGTGCGACAAGTGTTATGCGAGAGTGGTTTCTTCAATCGCCTCGTGAGTGACACTCCTGGCCCAGAGACAATGTGCTATTTTGCCTGGCCGAGGTCCGCGGCACTATGGCGTTTTTCCGGACATCATATGTACATATGAGTACATGGTTGTGCCAATTGTTGAATGTCACGGTAGTATTCAACGAAGAGTTTTGGCATGATCGGCCGCGGCTTGCATGTAAATCACTGCAATGAGACCCACATCGAAATTGACGTTGAGCCGAACTAACAACGATGATGCGGAAGACTTTTCAGGCCTGCATGGGGACATGAAGTCCGCTGAGTAGCTTCCTAATCAAGTATCAGCTCTTTGAATGTTTAATTTCCGTTGCAGAATCCCCTGCATTGGTCCCGGCCGACGAAGCGACAGGGTCCGTCGCCGCGCAAGTTGTTGGCCGTACCGGCCGGCAGGAGGTTCGAGCGCACACGTCTCACATGTCAAGGCTGCAATGCTCATGTGACATGATGCAGTGAATAAGTTAAATGTTATTAATCGCGAAGAACATAAGTGGATGTAGCAAGCGCTCCGATGACAACTCTCATGCCTGGTCATCGCGATCCAGTCCTGAATTTCCGTAAACGTGCGAGTCGGATTCTACAATGTCATTTTCATGTCTCATATCTCTTTTTTTTGTTTAACCCTCATTTCAAGTATTGGTTTCGTCGATGCAGCAGTCACAACCTCTGGGATAGCGGTCGACACGGCAAAGACGCCGGCCAGCCATGCGACAAAAACTATAGCTTTCACATCGGCCGTCAAGGTAGCGGCGTCCGTGTCGGCAGAGCTTCAGCAACTTTCTAGTGTATCAGCTGTACCAATCCCCTCAAGCATCGCAAATTTCCCTGATTATGCTATCGTCAGTCGACTGGCGCCTGCGTTGCCTCCATTGCAGGCTGGCATCAGCTTGCCAGATTCCGAAGAAATGGTAGCGCATTTAATCGCGTCGACAAACACTTCCGCCATTGGAAAGACTGTTGCTGGGCGTCAAGATGCCCTGAGAGTCATGATCGTCGGCGACTCCATGTCACAAGGTCAGGAAGGCGACTGGACCTGGCGATACCGCATATGGCAATGGTTTCAGCAAAATGGAATCAATGCTAGCACGTTTAGAAGCATGCTGGTATTAATGATTGCACTACAGGCTATGACGGCCTCCACCCGAATGCCTGGGGCGAGTTCTTGATCGCGAATGCATTTTCTCAAACGCTAGTCAAGGACTTCAAATTAGGTTCTAAGCCGCTAGCAATTCCTCCTCAACATGACCCGAGCCTTAAGAGAGACCTCCCAGTACCTTCGAACTTCAACGTCTTCGCCGCAAGGTGTAACTGCTAATTGGGATCCTGGTAAGCCTTACTATATAAGGAAATAAAAGACACTTAGCTAATCAAGAGGACGTAGTATATGGTGCATATGGTTACGATTTGCGGGTTTCGGTTAATGGAGGCGATCATGGTTTCTCGGGAACCACTTCTCAATTCAACCGCTGGGATTCTCAGTGGCCCATGGATAGATGGACCTATGCTATATCGGTGCGGGCAAGCGCTGGTGACTCTATCAAAGGAGACTTTACCGAAGTCAAATCGGCAGTAGCAAGGCCTAAGCTTGCGCTACCACCGCAAAACGTTCAAGTTAAGCCGACTAAAGACGGTATTACGGTAACATGGGATCCCCCAAGAGGTAACTTTACAGACTCAATTACGGAGTATAGTATTCTCTATTGGGATTGGGCTCCCGATCACTGCAAATTTATTAACGGTGCAGCATTTAAAAGTTCCCTAGCAGTTATCAGCGGCTTAACTCCAGGAGTAAACTACCTCGTTTCGGTAGTAACATGGAACGCGAACGGACAAGGTCTCCCGATCCTTGCTAATAATGCAGTACCTGGTGCGGGTACCCCTCCTGTTCCAAGTGGTCCTACCGTTGATTCGAAAGACCTAACTTCCGTCCGGTAAGCCAGGTTTAGGGCTATCTCATGTTCCTCCTCGACGCACATGCTAATGCCTCGTAATATTTTATGCAGCATAACTTGGGCAGAGTCAAAAGCCGCTGGCGGATATCGGGTTTGGAGCCGCAATATTCACGATGCCGGGAGTAAGCTCAAGCCCATCGCCAACGTTACTGAAAGTACCTGCAACGAGGAATACTTCCTTTCCCCTGGTGTGTGGAACTACGCGTTCGCCATATCCGCTTTCAATGGCAATGAGGAGTCTGCTCCAGGCCCTGAGGTCGTTGCGCCTTCACCACCGAGTAGGGCCACCCAAGGCGATGCAGGACCGACGTGTCCACCAGCCTCTCCTTGGTGTCCAGGAGGCGGAGCTGTCTCTGTTCCCCCAGGTTCTCCGACGCCTACGAATACAAACAGACACACGGCCACTGACTCCGGAGTCATTATTCCCACGAATACCAACGTACCGATCGTGACAAATGGGCGCTGCACCAGCCCAGATTGCAAGAATGGTCAATGTAATGGTATGCATATTAAGCTCACACCGCTGCCTGTGTAGTCCACTCCTCATGCTAACGACTATAAAGATATACTCTGTGCGAGTCTAGGATGCATTGGTGATGGTTGCTACAACGGTCGGTGCATCGGCGAGAAGTGTATTCCTGTAGGCTGCATTGGCCCAAACTGCCGCGACGGTGTATGTGTTGGACTGGGCTGCCTGCCTGTTGGTTGTATTGGCCCTCAGTGCGACACTCACGGCAGATGCAAGGGCGTAAAATGCATTTCGATCAACTGCATCGGCCCAAATTGCGGGAGCAATGGTGTCTGCTTCGGTCCAAACTGCTCTGAAACGACATGTATTGGCATCAACTGCCTCAATGGCAGATGCATTGGTCCGGGCTGTCACTCTACAGGTGGCCTAACTGGTGGCGGTAGTGACGCTGTAAGTGCACATTTCTAGTCTTCTTACGTATCATTGCGAGCTTGGAAATTCTTGCTGACAGCTTAAAGCCACAACCTGATCCAGATGAGCCAAGGGCTGCACTACCTACACCTTCACTGCCTGCAACACGCACTGCTCTTACGCCTCTACGACGAGCTCCTGCTCATCTACCTGCAGTAGTAAGACACTTTCGATCCCTCGAATTTTTGAGGAATGTATACTCACTTCTGCAGATGTGAAGGGCTGCACCGCACCGACCGATAGTTCAACAGCCACCACCTCCTCTTCATCGTGCCCTCCTTTGCCCTCAGTGACGAATGTATGGTCACCGACTGATCCAAAAGGTCCAGCACCAATACTTGGGGCCGGTGGTATACTAGGCTACATTGATGTGACGGGAGCGAACGCAAGTCTTACTTTCACCTTCAAACCAACATCAAAACCACCCTCTGCCACCTCAACACCCAACTTCGCTTCGTCGACGCCTCCTTCGGCCACTCAATCGTCAAGCCAACCGTCCCCAACTACACCGAGCGCCTATGTTGATATAATCTTCGCTGTCTATAACGTCATGACAAAGCCGCCTCGAAAGGACCTAGAATGGTGGATGTATGCTGGGTCATGGGGACACAAATACGACACATGCGAGCCAGACAATTCAATCTCCGCCGATCCCGCCATCAACCCCAGCAATCCGCCCTATCCGCAAGGGACATTTGAGCTTCCATCCGTCAATGGCATGAAGGGTTGTGTCTATAAAGGAGGGGCGCAATCGCCTGGGTCTGTCACATGTCCAAGCCTTTCTGACCCAATCTAATGCCTACAGATAACACAAAAGGAGCCCCTCCCATCATGTCATAGATCCGATGGAGGAATCTCATTTGTACCAAAAGTGAGATGTTTATGGTTTAATAACGAGGCAGCGCGTGTTCCAAAGAAATCTTTGGCTAAATTTGCGATGGCCACGAACCTTCCAACGACTTTAATTTAGACTCTGATGTGAATACAAAGCTCATAGGCAGCCGCTCTGGATCCTAGGTCATTCTAGACTGGTATCTGGTTGAGTGTCCTTGGAGAGTCAGTCCATTCATTTAACTTTACACAGATGTAAGGAATACATAAGTGAGCGAGCTTTGATCGGTATCAGCGGACATGGCCAATAGGTCCTCAAAAGAACAGTCTACTTGCTGACTTGTGACCACGTCGGGAACCAGACCTTCTTCTCCAATTAATTCCAACCACCCCTGTGGCCCCGTGGCTAACTTTGTGGCGGGCATCCAGTTTGCTTCGCTGCTCTTGCTTCCTCAATGATCGTCTACCGGCTTGAAACATCCGCAACGAGTTGTGTATCCTCCAGCGAACATCACTCCCTGGACTTGACGCCAAGGATACCACAACCGTATGAACAACATACTCGCTAAACTTCTCAATAAATGCAAACCATCGGAAAGCATGTACAGCAATCTACTCATGTGGGCAGAGACTGGCCTGGCCAAGGATCTATGGCTGTTCTGGCGATCACACCTGAATGTTGACTTTAGGCAGCTGTTCTTTTCTCATGATCCCATGATCGCTGATTTCGTCTTCCGAGCGAGCGTATCCTCTCTTGCCCGAGCATTGTGTCCGCATTTGGTGAGACAGGAAGCCATCTGCGCTCTCACAATACCTTCTCTCCTTCTTTTGATGACTGTACCCCCAACTTAGGGATAACCAGTGAAGCCGGCTGATTGTCCGTCCCGATTCGTCATGTATCCAAAGCGCTCCGGTTCCTCAAGCAGCAGCGGCGGCAAGTCGGTTTTTTCTCAATCTTGGTAAATGTATTCTCTGACCTCTCCCAGAGATCCCTCCCTTCTCTTATCGCAGCAGCGATCTTATCCATATCCCTGTATTGCTCAGCATTCATCCACCCGGGGTAGAAACTAGCTATCTTGTTGAGGAACTGATCCATTGTCGCGAAGAAACTGCTGCAGTGCCACCCCGCGTTATTCAGCATTCTCTTTTCTCGGCCTCGGAACGCCAAAGATGACCACCTTGTCGCAGATGTATCCCAATGACTCATATCTTGGGTTCACATGCAGGACAGACCAAGTCAACAACGCTTGGGCATTGCTTCGCAAGCGGCTCCCTGAATATCATGGTCGGTAGCATAGCATTATTGGGCCGCTTAGAAGCCATGGCTTCTCTGCATATCTCTCACGATTTTACAGGTCCCTGGGCAAGTTGACTATACCGCAAGTTGACCCGGCCGTCTCCATCGGAGCTAGTCGCACCGTCGAATTGTTAATATGGAAGGTTTGACCAAACTCCCAGCATTTGCGCAACCCAAGTCTGCTCGGCTCGCACATAGTACACCAAAACTCTGTGTTTAACATAGACTTTCCTACTCGTTTTGGCCATAAAGTGCCGCGGTGCCAGCGGATCATCGGGTATACATTCCAGTCCAGCGTACTTTCTAGTCGAGAAACGAACAGCTACTGGCCAGAACCAGATGTTCAAGTTGTGTCTATAGCCACCTCGTCCCTTGGAGATAGCTAGCGTTTGATAGCATCTCATTCCCGCTTATAGTACAGTACATGCGTCAACTCGTTCTTGAAGAGGCCATGATCACAGACGAGCTCGACGCCATGCACAAGAAGCTTCAGAGTCGAACATCGAGAACACAGGCCCGAGAACTAACGCAGCCGGAGGCAATGCGGGTTAGCCAGTCACCCAACATGTACATCCTACAACCGTCAATGGAAAGCGCAGTACTAGGGGCAGCGACGCCACCACACAGGGAGGATGGATCCATGGGGAATAGGACGACCAACGATGAAGATCGTTCCGCGACACCAGGCCGGGACACAAGAGCAGTGTATGCTGGGATGAGATACAAAGGGGTTAGTGACGCAGTGTGGGAGCAGCTCGAGCGCGATAAGGCCGCCGAGGTTGCCAAAGAAGAAAACATTCAACGCTCATGTTGAAGAGCGCCGCTCGGAACGCTAGAGATGCAGCCCGGGATCTCATACTGAAGAAGATTTAAAAGGAGAAAGAGGCAAGAAAGCTGAAGAGAAAGATACAGGAATACCTGCAAGCGAATGACATTTGTCCCGCCGGATATCATTGCATCCCGCAACGCTAGGGTTTCCGATGCGCGGGTGGAAGCCATTTCATGGCTAATGACCAACTGAATCAAATGTTCTACTCTGGGCCTTGTCCCGGTGATTCTGCGTTTCTTTAGGGGTCTAGTTGAGTCGCTGTTCTATTTGCAACCTCAGCCAAGGTAATTTGTTGAGGGCGAAAGAGCAGCACGCATGGCGCGCAAGCAGAAAGAAAATGTAAGGCAGCCGGTCCGTCCCGCGCCAGTCAGCCGTGGTCGTGACAAGGGCACGGCCTCCAGCAGCTTGTCGTAATTAACAGGTTCCCCGCTGCCAGTTAGGCTTGCTTCATCTAACCCACCTTGCCTGTACGCCGCACACCAGCACCATGAGCACTTCGATCCCGCTAGGCGACGGAAAAATCACGGTGCATATCGACAACACGCCGATCCCTCTTGACGATGACACTCGCACCTTGTACAATCGAGCCCTAGCAGACCCCGCGTCGCTAACGGATGCAGAGGTGCGGACCATCATGGTACGCCCCCCGGCAGACGAGGAGGACGAGCTCTGCCGCAAGGCGTGCGGGCTCGCCTTCAACGAATTGATCGGCAAGGCACAACGCCGAGAGAAGCTGAACTACACGGAAGGCAATATCTTATTCCGAGGCGTGGCCTGGAGCACGTGCGCCGAGATGGCACGGCGAAGACTGCGGCTCCCCCAGGAGGACAAGGACCTGACGTACGGCACCGTCGAGGCCGCGACGCCGCAGGCCCTGAAGGATATCCGCGAGGACGCCATCGCGGCGATAAAGGCGAACCTGGGAGCCAGACGGGCGGCGTCTGAGTATCACCACAAGACAGACTCGATGAACTTCGTCTACGCGAAGAATATTCCGTGGCAGGAGCACATCCTCGGCCTCGAGCACGCGACGGTCTGTGGCCTTGCTTTCTTTCACCCAGTATCGCCGGCCTGGGATGCCTTCCAAACCAAGGTCCAGACGGCCGTAACGCATGGCATGAACTGGAAATCAGGAGTCATCAAGGATCAGATCAGGGATATGTTTACCCTGCATTGTGTAGCATCGACGGCCACCGGCACGGCGCTGCAGGGGGTTTTTAGGGCCGCGCGCGAAGGGCCAAACTTTCCCTCGGGGCTGCGACGCGATGCATTTCTCTACGCCGACGACGAGGCTATTGCGTCGAGCGAAGAATTGCGGCCATTTGTATGGCTCTGGGAGCCCGAGGACACGACCCTCGGCCCGGTCAGGGTCAACATCAACCACATTTTTCCAACGCTAATAGCGCGTCTGACGCAACGAGATCTGCAGGGTGAGCAGCGAACGAAGCCGTACCGTACCGGCCCGGAGCTGCAGATGATGCATAAAGCGGCAGCCATCTCACAAAACGACCAAGGCATTTGGGATAAAGTCTGGCCAGAGCGTCCATCGTTGATGTGAAACTCGTTAAGTACATGCAGTCGATGCATTAGTAGACATCCAATATCCACGATGATGAAATACACACAGAATAAGAGCGCGTTGCTTCACTTTCAACCGTTAAAAGGGTTCGTAATGAAAATATTAATAGTAATGAAATCAATAAGAATAAGATAAATAAGTAACAAATAATAACAACACTATAACAACACTATGATGGGCTATAGAAAGCATCTTGTAGTAGACCCTATCCAGCCCTAGATGTTTTGCGTTGTACATAGATGCTCAACACTTAGACACCAACTCAGACGTAATAATCCGGGAACAGTTTACTACAGTCATTACCCGGATTGTAGGAGTAAAGGGCGTCGAGAGAGATATTATTACTCGAGGCGATGTTGTAGCAGCCATAGCCCGACTTGACCTTGTAGAATATTTTGCAGTTCTTGACCATGCCGTCCTGGACCGGCGTCGGGGTGGCACCGGGCGGCGGCGGCGAGGTCGTGGTAGGGGTCGTCACCCCGCCGCGGCCAACGCAGATGTAGTAGTCGGGGAACAGGCCGGAACAATCGCCTTTGAGCGTGGGATTCCAGGAGTACAGGTCAGACAGGGCAATCTTGTAGCTTGAGGCAATGTTGTAGCAGCCATCACCGACCTTGACCTTGTAGAAGCCGGTGTGTGCGAATCGCTAAAATCGAGCCAACAAGCCGACAGGAGTGATTCTCGAAAATTTTAGCGCGAAGATGACAGATAACCAATTACAAGGGCAGCTCGGAATGTCTGCCTCCGCCTTGCACCTGCTGCACGCTCTGGTTGCTTCTCAAAAATTTTGGCGTAAAGGAAGACGATAGATAACCAATTACAAGGGCAGCTGTATGAATCAAAGTCCGACGGGTATTTTCAGGATTATCTACTTACCTGTTTGGGACGGAATGTGGAGAAGCTCTGGCAACCGTTGGTCGCAGTGCGGAGACAAGGTTAACTGTCGAGGATTATGCCTACCCACATTCATTGAGAACGAGGCTCTTGAAGCGGCGATGGTGCAGACCTTGTGCAAGAAGTTGAGGCTGATCTACACGCTTCTTCTTTGTACGCGATCGTGAACAGCACTCTATGTTCTTCTTTCAGACACTTCAGAACTAGGAGAGCGCAGTCAACGATCGCGGTCGCACATCGGCTGGGTGCCGTCTCCGCACGGACCAGATGCGGTGGGCGGCGGGCGGTGGGTAATAGCCGGGAAGATGATCGGAGCTTCACGCGGCAAATGCCACTTCCTGCATCCAGTCAACCATCTCTTCTCCGCGCTGACGAGACAGCTCATTTCAGCTGCAGCTAGCAGCTTGCGGCGCCAAATGAAACGAGCTTCCAAGGCCTGCGTCTGCTGCCGGGCGCGCAAGGTCCGCTGCGACGTCCTGCAGACGGGCCTCCCCTGCACCAAGTGCAGAGCCGACGACTTCGATTGCAGCGTCCGCGAGAGGAAGAAGCGACGCAGGAAGACGGCGTCAGACGGTGCGTCTTCCTCGACAATTCCCAACCCTGCCCCTGAATCGGGTTCACTCCCGCAACATGTGGCCCTTCATCAGATACCTCACTATCCCTTCTTTCGGGACTTTAATAACGGCAACGGCCGTGTTAGCTGGATCAGGCCTAAGGGTCAGGCCATTCGCCTCCCTTCATCTATATCTGGCGAATCTATCGACCGCGAAAGCGACGACCTGCAGTTCCTCAGGCATAGGGGAGCGTTGGACCTGCCGCCTAGGGCCCTCCTCGACCAGCTTGTTTCCACGTACTTTACAGTCTTTCATCCCTTCTTTCCTGTTGTTGACAAGCCGGCTTTCTTAAAGCAATATCGGGAGAGTGATGAGGTGGCCATTCAGAGTGGACGTGGCCCGAGCCTTCTACTGCTGCAGGCCATCGTTTTCACCGCGAGTGCCGTAAGTTGATGCCACCGGTTCGGCATCAAATAGAACCCCGGTGGACTCATCATTCCTTTCTTCCAGTCGATACAGCGGGAGGTCCTCGACCAACTCAACTTTTCTTCCCGCAAACAAGCGAGAAAGTTGTTGCACAGGCGAGTTCGTGTAAGTAAGCCCGTGAGGCAGCCCCTTGCATCCGTATTCGGCCGCGGCACGTCCAGAAGAGTAACATTCTACAACTTTCGAACAAGTACCTGTATGACTTTGACTACGAACATGATGGCATCACTACAATTCAGGCTCTGCTTCTCATGAGCCACTACTATCCTTCCATGGTGGAACAGAAGCACACGTGGTTTTGGGCGCAGCAGGCCATTGGCCTCGCGCAAGGCGCCGGTCTTCACCGCGACCCCGGGCCAGTCCCCCCGCGGAAGCTGTGGGCACGGATCTGGTGGGCGTGTCTATGTCGGGACCGGCTCATAGCACTGGGAACTGGCCGCCCCATGCACATCAACAGTCTCGACTGCAGCGTGCCCATGCTCAGGGCAACCGATCTGGAGGAAGAAGGCGACGACGACAGCGACCGGCAAGTCAAGGCCATCTTTATCGAGTTTGCGAGATTGTGTCAGTACATGGAGGGTGTGCTGTCTCTCCCGAATAACGTGACGGCCGCAGCCAACCCGCTTCCGGACCAGATTGCCCTTTGCGAGACAACCCTCGACCACTGGCTCGAAAATCTGGCCCCGGAGGCGCAGAGGCGAGATGTGAGAGAGATGCGTGACACTTGCACTCTGTACAGGGCCGTGTTGCACATGATATACAAGTGCGAATGCCACCACCTGCTCCGTAGACGGCTTCAGGTGCAATAGTGGCGCTGACTGCTTTTTAGTATCGTCGTCATCACACTTCATCAGTCGTACAACATTCTCGGCGAGAGAAAAACGCAGGTGCCGTTGCCGAGGGTGCGGGCAGCGGCGGAGGACTCGACGGGATTGGCCATGGAGCTTGTCCAGCTCGATCTCGTCATGCTGAGTCCGACTATTTGGTATGACATTCTGTTTACTAGGTCCCTTATTCAACCTCTAATCACAAATAGTGTAACGGCTATTCTGCCACCGTTGATCATCCACCTCCTCTGTTTGCGCTTCCGTGCTCAGAGAACCACGGGGCCGCCAGACGCATATCACTTTGACAACTGCATGATGTTTCTTCAGCAACTTGGAGACATATATTGGCATGCGAGCTTCTACCACGAGTTCTTCGAATTGGCTGCGTCTCCCCATGGCCGGTCCACGAGAGACTACGACCCGCTGGTCGCCTTCCTGAGCGGCAATTTGCCAGCAAAACCCTGGTTAAGCAACAGGCCCGCAGCTTCACGTGTGCGAGAGGCTGGTGATGCTGAATCTAGTATATCCAAGAACGGAACTGCCCAGATGGGCGACCACAACGAGCAGCCTCTCTCGACCACGATTCCAGCAGCTGGCGTTCTGGGGATAGGCGATACGACGGTTATAGAAGACGAAAATGCTGATTTCTTGAGTTTTCTGACTGGGCCCTTTGAAGAATGGCTGGAGGATCTGGGGTATTTTCACAACAGCTTTCCCTCAGCTTGATACATCCTACGCTAAGCCAAGATGAACATGTCTAGAATGTTGCTACATGTATGCCACTCTGCGTCTATGTGTCTAATGTTTACAATTCTGGGCCATTTCGGATTGCCAAGCCCTCGTCGCTGTTCCAGAAGCTACCGTCTGGAAATCTGTACTGGGCGATTGTTTCGGGGGTGTACTCGACGCTGTAGCCTGCCTCGTACGGCGTGACGAAGTGGCCATCCTTGGTCTGAGAGGGCTGCGTGAGGACCTGGCTGAATGAGTTGATGTGTTCAAGGAGACTCTTCTCTCCAGAGACGCAGAGGTAGTTTATGAGTGCCAGATGCTGCGTGTATTCGTTGAGCCCGATGCCGCCACTGTGGGGTACGATAGGTACGTTGAACCTTCGCAATGTTAACTTTTGTCGACGAGATTGGACGCTGCAAGGGCTCACTTCTTGGCCATGAGAAGCACTGCGAGCACCTCGTTGACGCCGCCCAGCCGGCAGGCGTCGATTTGGCAGTAGTCGATTGATCCAGCTTGAAGGAGCTGCTTGAACATGACGCGGTTTTGGCAATGCTCTCCGGTGGCTACTCCAACGCCGTGGGGCTTCAGCGCTTTTCTGATGGCGGCATGGCCGAGGATGTCATCCGGCGATGTTGGCTCTTCGATGAAGCTGTCATTGGTGCGTGTCAGGCTTTACACTCCAGCTGTGTTCGAGACGGACGTGGCACTTACACGGGCTTGAATTCAACCAACTGCAACATGTAGTCGATGGCGTCGGGCACACTCCACACCTGGTTGGCGTCCACCATGAGCATCTGTTCGTACCCGATGATGTCGCGGGCAATCTTCAGACGTCTTTTGTCGTCGTCCAAGTTTCCGCCGACCTTGAACTTGAACTTGTCCATGCCGACATCAATATTGGACTGGATGAGTTGGACCATTTTGTCGTCGCTGAATCCCAGCCAGCCGGCCTGCGTCGTGTAAGCCGGAACGGCTCGGTTGCGCTTGGCCTCGTCTATCCTCGCCGGCTTGGTCTTTTCATTTTCCCTCAATAGGTCCACGGCTTCCTCGGGGGTAATGGCGTCGAGTATGTAACGGAAGTCTATACAATCGACAAACTCTTCGGGTGTCATGTCGCAGACGAGCTTCCAGACGGGCTTGTTGAGGAACCTGGCCCAGAGGTCCCAGAGCGCGTTGACGCACGCGCTCAGGCCGAGGTGGACGACTCCCTTTTCGGGACCGACCCAGCGGAGCTGCGAGTCGGAGACGAGATGGCGCCAGGTCTTGCCCATACTGACCGTCAGGTCGGCGAGGGTGCGGTCGACGAGGCGCTGGGCGATCATCTTGGCCGCCTCGACGCAGAGGTTGTTTCCGCGGCCGATGGTGAAGGAGAAGCCGTGGCCACGCAAGCTGGTGTTGGTCTTGAGTATGAGATAGGCGGCGCTATAGTTGGGTCCTGGGTTCATTGCGTCGGACCCCGACAGGTCGAGGCTGGTCGGGAAGCGCAGATCTGTTGGCCAAGCCAGTCAGGCAAGCACCACTCGAAAGATGAGGGGAGCATCTTACCGTGAGCCTCGAAGCCGGTGATTGTGACATTGGAGATGGAAACGTCGGTCCGACCGTGGCCATTTGCGTTTGTTCTTGACGGCGCCATTGTGATTTCTGCTCGGCGGGTTGCGACAAGGGCTCGGAAATGCTGAGAGGAAAGCGTGCGGGCGCGTAATAGTTCCGCAACTCCAGAACGATGCGAATCGCGTTCAAGCAAGACATGGTTCGGCCTAAATACCAGCAAGCGACCATTGTGTGGGTGTGTGGCATGCGCCGCCGCCAAGTTTGAAGTCAGGTCTTGCAACTTGCAAAAGACCAATGGGAGCATCTTGGTCGGCTCTTCGGCAGCATACGCATCGACGTGTGAGAACCATGTCAACGACTACAGCAGCAGACATTCAGGGAAGCTGGCTGGAGTACGGAATTCTCTAGCAGTTAATTATCCGTCGCTTTTTTCGACACAGCTGGAGCGGAGCTACTTACCAAAGCTGTCCTCAGAGTACGCCCGTCACGGCAGTTACACAATCCCTCCAAATTTCTCCCCCGCATCACGTCCGAACTTGCAGAGGATGGCGCCCGGCTCCGTCAGCCCGGGTCCGGGGCCGTTGCGTGTGGCTTTCGCACGCCAGCGAACTGGAGGCCGTCCGTCGGCTCTTCGGCTCTATCCACGGCCGGTGGTCTTGTGCTTGGTGCATCTCTGGGGCCGCACGTTGACGAGAGACGGTCGCACTTAAAAAGAAGGGAATATTCACAATGAAGATTGTCGCATAGCTGGTGTGTCCAAGGATCGTCTCCGCCGTCCTATAACCATTTGTCGAGATGAGAAAGGTGCAAATACCCTTGGATTGATGGAGCGCTTCAATGTTGCTTTCCCACAGGCTTACGGCGGACAGCAAGCCTATCTCTACGGCATCGCGCCGTGCACTGGCGGACTGGCATTTGGCTATGTATGCATATTTTGCTGTTCAAGACGAGCGGTAGAGGACCGGACTGACTGCTGCCCAGGACACTGGATCAATGAGCAAGTGTCGAGTTGAGTTACACCCAGCGAGACGGTGCAGCTAATATTACCCCCTCCGCGCAGGCGGCATCCTCGCCATGCCCCAATTTCTCGAGTACTTCAACCATCCGAGCAACTTCCTCCAGGGCGGCATCACTGCCTCTATCCTCGCCGGCGCCTTTGCCGGCTCGCTCTTGACGGGCGCCTTCCTCGCCGACCGCTTGGGCCGCCGGTATACCATCCTCCTCGGCTCTGCCGTCTTCACCATCGGCTGCGCCATATCCTGCGCCGCCAACAATGTCGAGGCTCTTGTCGCCGGGCGCGTCATCAACGGCCTCGGCAACGGTTGCTTGACCATGATGGTAAATCGTTCGCTCGTGCCTGGATGCTCCAGCTAAGGCGGACGTTGCGCAGGTGACCATGTACCAGAGCGAAGTCGCGCCCCGCGAGTATGCAGGATCCCCTACATCGCAGCCCCCCCGGACCCCGTTGACGTTGGGACCCTCCACTAGAATACGAGGTCGAATCATAAGCTTCTTCCAGTGCTTCGTCAACTTTGGAATCCTCATCGCCTTCTGGATCCAGTACGGCACCAGCCACATCCAGGGGGACGCTTCCTGGAGGCTTCCCATGGGCCTCCAGATGTTTGTGAGCACTGCCCCTGTCTGTTTCGTTGCTTTCCCCTTCGGAGCAGCGTCCTCACGTCAATGCGCAGGCTACCATCGCGCTGCACATCACCATGTGGTTCATGCCCGAGTCTCCGAGGTGGCTGATCCAAAAGGACCGCCAAGCCGAGGCCCTCGAGGTGCTCGCCAAGGTGCACGCGGTAGGCGACGTCAACGACCCCTATGTGCAGGCCGAGTTCTGCGAGATTGTTGCCAAGATCACCTTCGAGAAGACACACCCAGCTCCGAGTTATTTTGACCTGCTCATCGGCAAACAAAAGAGGCGAATGTGGATCGGCATTGGCGTGGTGAGCTCCTCGTCACTGAGCCGTTTATGTCAAAGACGTAATCTGACATGTTCCCTCAGCAATTCTGGCAGTCCATGACGGGCATCAATGTGTAGGTGCCTGTATCGCGCCATAGAAACTGCTTGAGGTGCTTGCTAATCGTCAGCTGGCCAGGATCATGTACTACGCTGTCTTCCTCTTTCAACAAGCTGGTATCAGCGAAACGTCATCTTCTCTCCTCGCCAACGGTCTGCAGGGCGTCGTGCTCAATATCTTCACCTTCCCAAACATGTACTACATGGACAAATGGGGCCGACGGTGGCCCATGATCATTGGCGGCATCGGCATGGGAATCTCCATGCTGATCATCGGAGTTGTCATGAAGACGGCCGGTATGCAGTTTTGCCACCGCCCGTCCTCGGCCTCCCATCTCTAACCAGCCCCCTCACACAGGAAACCCCATCTACGACTCCGTCACCAAGAAGACCAATTTCGACTTTGCCTCACCCGCAGCTTCACAGGCTGTTATTGCCTTTGTCTACATCTACGTTGCAGTCTTCGCCATAACATGGGCGTGTGTGGCATGGGTGTATCCTCCCGAGATATTCTCCATGAGCATTCGTGGCCGAGCCACATCCATGACGACTGCCACCAACTGGATCATTGTATGCCCTGGCCCTTGGCCTGCATCTCGTACGAGAGCCTTGAACTCACTGCGAGCAGAACTTTTGGTTCGCCCTATACATCCCAACGGCAATGAAGGAGATCAGGTAAAGCCTGCGCTCCTGACTAGACTTTAATGTTGCTTCCTATCTGGCAGCGCTGACAGGCCGTCTATAGCTGGAGGTTGTACATGATTTTCATGGGCCTTTGCTTTCTCATGTCGACTGTCGTCTTCCTTTTCTACCCGGTACTATATCTAGCCACCTTATTGATTCCCGGCGACAGGAGCTTACAGTGAGCTATAGGAATCCGCCGGCAAGACGCTCGAAGAAATGGACTTCCTCTTCGCCGAGGGCCGCACCCCCTTCACATTCCTCGATCGCGACGCAGTTAGAATCGGGGTACTTTTCGACCGTGATTTAGCGAATAGCGAGGCTTTAACAGCCTTTGACCTAGAGAATTTAGACGTAAAGCTAGCCACGGTACAACCCGCTGCCGGCCACGTCGAGAAAGCGGTATGTACCACCTGCACAACTGGCGCGGAAGAGGACTAACGACCGAATGGCCCGGCGCGTTTTCGGGGCAAGGAACAGGAAGTATATTAGGCGCTTAGAGAGTGGAATTGAGAAGCTGGGAAGTCATCGGAAGCGCTTCAAAACAGTTCCGAAGCTCCTTCCCGGTAACAAAGCTCTCAAGAATGATCTTCGTTACCTCCAAGAGAACATACGCATCTCCATCACGTCTTCGCCATATTTAGCTCTAGCAGGCACGGTCGATGACTCCAGCGCTGTAGTATAAAGTGCGATTATTGCATAAGCTTGGGCGATGGTCAGATCTTCTGTGGCAGGACAAGAGGGCACAGTTGCCGCGCTAGGAGCTGTGCCTCCGCAACCCTCGGGCTGCCAGCATGATATCTCGGTACATTATTTCACGTTTCATCCGTTCCGCATTACCGGGCGTGGTAAAATATGTCCTTAATTTTCTCGTCTCTCTTTGCAGAATGCATAAGGAGGCAGCTGAAAGGGACTAGGCATTGTTTGAAGGGAGAACGATTCCATTTGATGCTTAAGGAGCCTGCACCCTGCCACTGCCACTGTCGTGGGGTGTGTCTCTCCCGCTAAACTATCCCACTCGAACAAAAGCCATCCCCCTCCAACAAAAGCTATCCCCCTACTTCTCTAAGTACAGAGACAGTGGTTGCCTGCACCGAAGTGCGCCAAATACTGGGCCACCTTGCCACTATCACACGTAAACTGCTGACGATTGAACGGGTAGTTGCAAAGGCTCTCGGCCTGTTGGTTTGCATGTAATTTGCACGTGTACAAGTAGTAGCATTGCTCGCAGGCGCCCTATTGTCCGCCCGGGCATGAATAGTCGCTCTAGTCCTTGGTAAATGTGTAGGTCGATAACGGCGGTGAATGTTTCTAGTAGTAGTCCCTATCGCTACTAGAATCGCAGTTACCGAAGTGAAGCTTGGGACCGTAATACATACTAGAGTCAAAACCATGGGTAGGACCGATGAGAAGGTAGCTATCCTATGTACCGCCATGCGTGAGGTCTAGGCATTCGGTATAGCAAAGTTTGTTGCCATTGTTCTTAATGTGGTGTTTAATTGCGCTAGCAATGGTCGCTTCCTGGGCTGTGGTGTCGCAATTCCGGCCGTTGGCCTGCACTACGTTAGAATATAATCTTAGGGATCGAGATAGCTTAATTTACTAACCTGGTTTAGGGTTTGGGATAAATTCCCCCATATAAAGCCATTTATACAAATATTGAAAGTATTGGAGGCGAGATGCTTAGATTGCTACGGTAGGGTATCCCTAGCGAGGGAAATTCCCAAAAATTGGTTTTCATACTTTCTTCCCTACAGGCTGCCGTAGTTAACAGTGTCAGGCGCTGGAATGCGCGTCCTGTTCCCGGGCCACGCCCTTGTGTTACCCTACCGGACATTCCGACGCTCTTCTCTAACACTGCATGAGCAACCTAGTCTTTGGCTCACCGGATATCATCCTCTCACTTTTATAAGTAGAATACGCACCGATTGACAAGACGCTTTGCTGGTGCTGGGATCTGGGCAACCGCAAGCGTGCGAATGAGGCGTCATTACTCACAACGATGCCATTCGCAAGCCCATGAGCGTAATAATGAACAAAGTGCTGTCAAAGAGCTCGAAGAAAAGTCCATTGTCGTGGACGTCTATACTTCTATGACGGCCACCTCTCCTGCGAACCAGGCTGCAGCAACTCGAATTCGAGAAACAAAAGGCCTCGTCAACTTCAGCACCCCAGAAATCCGCGTAGATATGTCCATCGGTTGATGACTCAACGGACATTCTTTCTTCGACATGTCCAGTACCGACCTTCCATGTCACTCAAATTCTACATGCCAAACGTCTCCGGCCCAGTCGTATTGTGTGCAATGTCTGTGTACTTCCGGGCCAATCCCGACAAGGCGTTACAGCTGGGTGACTCGGCGGGTGAGAGGACCCAAAACTTGACGGAAGCGGCGCAGTTATTGGGCACCCAAATTCCTTTATGCCAAATTGGCTGCCTATTCAAGGATTGCATAGGTCCTATGGCTCTATTGCAGGCTGTGAAACAAAGCGTGGCTTCAAAAAAGACCACTTCCACAAAACTAGAGCCGACGGTACTGGTTACACGGCCTGGATCCAGTCTCCATGGCTTTCACACCGCTCATCCAAAGATCCAAATTCACCTTCGACCGACCAACCCCTTGAACTTATATTGAAATGCATGAATTGGCTCTTGGCTCTTACATTGAGCTTTAGCTGGTCGACCCGTGGTAGAACAGGCTGGACATCTAATCCAAGTGTAAGAGGCTATTACGAGCAAACTTGGATCAGAGGCGATTACCTAGGCCTTTACCTTCTTCTCACGGCATTTGCTTGCCAAATTTATCCCCTGATAAAAATACTATCACCAAAATTCATTCTTGATATATATTTGCCAAGCGGAGGCAATTTTGGGGCAATGGCAGGATGTGGGACTGCCCTCCACCGAACGCATCATGATCGACATAATCATTAAAAGCCAGTTCCATCAGTGCATGCAGGTCCATTACCTACCTACCGTGACACGCGCCCTGATCTTTCTACTGTCATGAACCTCCGGTTTATCTCCTAGGAACCCCAAACCGTCACACCGCTTAGGAATCGGCCGAACCCACGCTATAGATAGATTTACCGCTACGCTGATGGCACCGATAATCCACAGCGACGTATGGTACGCCTTGCCATTGTAACGAAATATTATGGCGAAAATGATGCCACCAAGATTCCCGCTTGCTCCCACAAGGCCAGAAACAATGCCTATCAGAGAAAGATTAGCAAGATACCCTTGTCAATACAGCACCGAGACATGGTTTATCACTCACCATTTGCAAATGGGTGCACATGCGGCACAGTCGCAAAGTTTGCGCCATTCGATGCTTCCATGAAGAACGCCAGGCCAGCGACGAGGCCGAACATGGTCGCCTCCCGTCGGGGATCCGCAAGGCCGATTGAAAGCTCAAACACGCCCATAATAACGCCGAGGAACGACATCCAAAGCTTCTTGCCCCATACCGAGCCCGTGTAGTTGTAGATGATGTCACTGATCATGCCACCGGCGGGGCGGAAGATGACGTTGAGCAGGCCGAACATGGCAGCCCAGCTGCCGGACTCAGTTTGATCGAGGTTCGGAAAGTTGTTGTGGTAGTAGGACCCGATGACGGAATTGAATGCGAGCTCACCACCTAAGATTGTGTGATTAGCTGAGGAGAGCGTCCCTCAAGAAAGGGGGAGTGAATCTAGTGTACCGAACGAGCATGCATAAGGGGCGGCGAGAGCGAGGGACTGGAGAGAAAAGACGACTGATAATCCTTCGCGAAAGGTCGGGGGCACGACCATCTCCGCTTGAGCGACATCAAAGGGGGTGTTGGAACCCTGTTCGCCAGACTCCGGAACGGAAATGTCGCTGCTGAGCTTCTTCTCGTCTGAGGGGATGATTTCCGGCTGTGGCGATGCAGGTTCGCCTTGTATGATGAGATGGCGCTCTGACCACTTCCCCGTTGGGGTGTCTTCGCAGAGAAGCAACATGCCCACCGCAGTGGCTGTAATCATGACAAACGGGACGATGTATGCTACTCGCCAAGCAACGTGAGGGGTCAGGCCTTGTGCACGCACTAGTGAGTCAAAGACGGCGGGCATCACAAAGCTAAGTATCCGTCAGTACGCGCGAGCGTGGCTCAGTAAAATAGCAGGGGATATATCGAGCTTACTATGTGATACCTCCGCCGGCATTACCCCAACCGCCAGCAAGGGCATTTGCGGTGCCGACAACGTTCTTGTCGAAGAACCCTGTACACCAGACTTGGCAAGGGACGAATGAGCCACCTAGAATGCCGACGAAAAAGCGAAGGGTGATCAGACCCCTCGGGCCAGTAACCAGCCCAGCAAGGGCAGTGGGAATTGCTCCGCAAAGGAGAGTGCCAGTAAACACGTATCGCGGGCCGAACCGGTCGCACAGCGGACCAGCCACGAGGCGGACGATGAGCCTGTAATTCGAAATAAGTATGACCTAGTTCTGGTTGTTGTACCGCCAAAAAGACTCGCTCAACGTACGTTGCGAGTAGCGCCACAATGTTGGAATTGGCTACGTCATCTTGGGTCATATTAAGATCGTCCCGGATGGTGATGGTCAACTATAGTGTTTTGATCAGCGTCGGCGCTGGCGGTAAGTTGGGCAGAGTTATGAGGGCGCCCTACCAATGGTGGAAAGGCGTACCACGACAGGAACGCAACCATGAAACCTAGCCAAGAGAAGAGAAAGACCCTCCCATACCGGTCCACGGGGTTCAGGGCCGGAATGGAGCGGGCTTTCAACGTGATGGGATTAACCTCGGGAGAGGCAATAAGAAGACGCAACATTTTGGGACACAAAAGACGGGGAAAATGTCGAAGGCTATAGTTTGGGTGTTAAAGGCACTGTTGCTCAACCCGTCGTCGAGTCTCGCTGTTGTGGTTAAAGCAATTGATGTGATGTACTGTACTTCCGACTCTGTCTGGAATTATGAGGCGGGTATATACCTCTCTAAAGAGGCTTGTGAGGGAATACAGGGAGAAAGCAATCTTGCACTTCACACAGCCAACAACCAACGCAAGGAGTGGACTTATAAATTTCAGAGATTAGAAGTATTGGCAAGGAGCCTCAGATTCAGTGAGGCTGGACGCATCATCATAGGATCCACCGAAGCAGAGATGTAGCCGTAATCGGAAAAACTAGAATGAAGGACTTGGAAGACCAGAATGAACAGGAGATCCCGGAGATGCTCTTTTCATTGTCCATATCAAAGCACAGTCTGCAGTGTCTCGATAATGAACTGTGGATCAAGTAGCCCTTGTGTGCCAATCGATTTCAGATAAGCATTCGGCCGAGTATTGGGTCTGATAGGAAGATATCTAAGGACCGAGTGTTCAGGATGATAAGGCTTAGATGGGGGTTATCTCTGCCACTCCAGTCGGACGGCGGAGACGATAAGACACCCAGTCACGTGAATTATCTCTCAACTGCGGGAAGATCTCGGAGAGATTCCCAAGTGGCCGATAATTAACAGCTCGCAAAGCAGGCAAGCAGGTTTCACATCGATCCTAGTGTACTGTACAGCCAACCATGGTAACCAATAGCGATAACCTCCAGAGCAACCGAGCGAATTCGCCGTTTTTCGCATGCTAGCCAATGACTTAATTTTACCTTATCTCTGGAATTCGCAAAAGGCAACCTCGGCACTCAAACCTGCATGTGAAGCGGTGGTGAACTTAGCGCCAGATTCTGCTCAACAAGAACATCTTGCAGAGGTGGCCTGACCTCTTTTGGGTCTTTGTATGCTTCCGAAGCGATTTGGAACCGTTATTAGCTTCTTCTGCCTTCAAGGTCTACATGTATCACAAATGCTGGCGTGTTTGTCTGTATTTGAGAATTGCTTCACTATCGAGAGACGTTCAGCAGCGTAAATACCTTTCCTTACCAACTAATAGAATTAGTCGCAATCCACCGGCTCTGCGCATCCTCAGGCTTCCTGCCCTTGCGCCCCTTTACGAACTTACTGATCTTCTGATCCAGCCGTGCAAATGGGTCGCATGTTTCGTCTTGGCGAGTCTTCCACCGCGTCGTGCCCAACAATGCATCGAGTTCCTCGGCCGGCGGCAGTTTCACGTAGACTTGCCCATCCTCGCGCTCCTCAACATCGAATGTTGCAACACTCATGTCGCCGTCATTCGAGCAACTCCCGGGCTGCTCGCCGTTGAGTTCAAAGTTGCGCTTGTGGTATGGACATGACACCCAGTACTTCCCGTCTGACTCACCGATGAGGCCGTCAGAGAGCACGAACGCCCGCTTGTGTGGACACATTTGTTGAGTGGAGTAGTATTTACCCTTGACCTTGAATATCGCAAGCTGAGTGTCCCCGAGCTTGACCTGCGCAGATGGGAATGCATCGAAGTGACGCGCCTCTACGAGCGGCTGCCACGCGAGGCTGGACCACTGATGGCTCTGGAAATTCTCGTTCGCGGATCCTTGGGGCCAGTATGCTGGTCGTTTCTGGTCCCTCTCAACGATGACCTCGACGGTCTCCACCGTTTCTGGCGTGTTGTTAAATTGCTGGAACGCCTGCTGTCGCTCCTGGTCCTCAAGTATTTCCGTCCACTCGCAGAAGTAACCGTCAACCAGCTCCTGCATCTGCCGTTCCATGTCCGCACCGAGGCCGAGCTTGTCGTCAATGACGACTTCCCGCAGGTAGTTTATTGTTCCGGGCAGGTTCTCGATCCAGCGAGCCGTTCGTTGTAGCCGGTCGGCAGTCCGGATGTAGAAAATGAGGTACCGGTCCAGAATGGCAATCACGTCTTCCGGTGGCACATCCTTCGCCAGCAGCTCGGCATGACGGGGATTGGCTCCACCGTTACCCCCCACAAAGATATTGTACCCTTTCTCCGTTGCTATGAGGCCAAAGCTAGGAATGATGTATTAGCAACCAAAGTCAGTGTGCACCTGAGGGCCGAGTTGGGCTCACTCTTTGCTCTGGGCTTCCGCACACTCGCGGACACAACCAGATACTCCCCCCTTTATTTTGTGAGGTGCGCGTATACTCTTATACCGCTCCTCTACCCGTATCGCCATACCAACGCTATCCCCAACTCCGTATCGGCACCAGGTAGAACCGACGCAACTCTATGGTGTGTCAGCCAGGATTCAAAAAGCTAAACGAGACGGAGGGATAGCATACCTTCACAGTCCTTAATGACTTGGCGTACGCATGCCCACTCTCCATACCAGCGTTGACCAAGTCGCGCCAAATTTGAAGCAGGTCCTGCTTCTTTGCGCCAAACATGTCTATTCTCTGCCCGCCGGTGATCTTGCAATACAGATCATACTTCTCCGCCACCTTACCCATAGCAATCAGCTGTGTCGGCTTGATCTCGCCGCCTGGCACGCGTGGCACTACCGAAAAGGTCCCGTTTCGCTGGATGTTGGCCATGAACCGGTCGTTCGTGTCCTGCAAGCTATGATGTCGCCTCGACATGACGTGCTCGTTGTACAAACTTGCGAGAATGGAACCAATTGTGGGCTTGCAAAGTTCGCAGCC
The DNA here is from genome assembly GCA_024341135.1 of Tolypocladium album. Classification (NCBI taxonomy): domain Eukaryota; kingdom Fungi; phylum Ascomycota; class Sordariomycetes; order Hypocreales; family Ophiocordycipitaceae; genus Tolypocladium; species Tolypocladium album. The sequence goes on from JALHCF010000102.1 coordinate 38,553, forward strand.
AAGAGATCCGGGATGATTGCCTGCGTTTTCCATTACCTCCTCGAAGGTTTTCAGGTGCTTTACAGCGATGATGTTGTACAGATCTACCCTAGAGTAGGGAAAATGCGGACAAACTGTGAATGGTCAGAGGAATCCGCAAGAGTAGAGTCTGACCATCGGGTATTTCCCAGAACTTACGATGATTGGAAACTTCTTGGCCGAGCTCTCTAAGCGTTCTGTTGAGAATACTTTGCACCAGTGGGATACACCCGCCACAGCCAGTGCCCGCTTTGGTGCAGGATTTGAGCTCATTTAGGTTCCTGCAGGTACCGGCCCTGACGGAGTCGACAATGCTGCCCTTTGTGACGTTATGGCACGAACAAACCTGTGCATCATCAGGCCTAGGTCGTTGTCAGCAACCACTCACTTCATTCCTCATTGGCGTTTCCGCTCACAGATCAGAGTCATCATCTTCCCCATTCTTCTGGGATCCCAATATAAATTGACTTGGGGGAATGTCTAACGGCGTTTGCTTCCGAACCATTTGGGCGAGTTTCACATAATCGCCCGTTTCACCGATCATCATTCCACCCAGTAAGTATTTGCCGTCGGGGGTGAACAGATACTTCTTGTACACAGAACCGAACGGGTCTTTATACGTGAGCGCCTTCACGGGAGGTGCGTCAGCGCCGCGTACGCTATCGGTCGGGGACGTGCAAGATCGCCCACCCGGGGCAAACTTGGGGCCGTCCCTGTCGGCGAAGAAGTCGCCGAAGCTGGCGACGTTGATACCGAGGAGCTTCAGTTTCGTGCTAAAGTCGGGACAGTCGAATTTCCGGGGCTCTGTTAACCTGCCTTCTGTGAGGTTGAACGAGAGCACATCAGCCATCTCAATACCGGGAGCGATAATGCCAAAGGTCTGGTTCTCCCAGCATGTGCAATCGCCGATGGCGTATATGTCGGGCACAGACGTTCGTAAGCTGTCGGAAACGCATTAGCATCATAGCCGTGCCCGAGCTTATTTGAAAACGTACTTCTCATCAATGATGAATCCTCCCGTTTTATGTCCAGTTTTTATGCCGCCCGCATATGCCAGCTCGTCTCGTGGCCGTACTCCAATCTGCCCAAGCAGAACAGTCAGAAACAACTTGATAAGCAGCAGAGAAAAGGGGTTGCCAGTAAGGCAAGTGATCATACCGCAAAACATAGCGCGCTGCACTCCAGCCGCTCTCCGTCTTCGAACGCAACCCCAACGACGTTATTGCCGTCGTCCACCTCAACAGCGGCTACCCTGCGTTGATGCATGACATCCAAGCCAAGCGCACGCACGCTCTCGGTGACAAGGCCCCCGGCATCAGGATCTAGCTGTCTTGACAACAGGTACCGATTCCGGTCAATTATTTTGACAGTCGAGAAGGATTCGAGATCCATCATAGCTTTCGCAGCCTCGAGACCGAGCAGGCCGCCACCGACCGTAACGCCAACGGTCCCTTTGTGGTCGGCTGCGAACGCAATGAGGTTTTGCAAGTCGGAAATGGAACGATATACAAACACGCCACGCGCATCGTATCCTGGGGTATGCGTCGGCAGCACGGCATCAGAGCCAGTGGCAAGGACAAGGATGTCGTAGGGGACGGTGGTACCCGTGGACGTCGAGACATACTTTGATGCTGCGTTGATCTCGGTTACGCGGGTGTTGAGGTGGTAGTTGAACGAGCCGTCATCGAAGGATGAGTACTTCCGCAAACGTTAGCAACGTAGACTTTACTGCTCCGAGCGCGATGGCCCTTCGTACCCATTCTTTGGGATTGAGATAAAGATTCTCTACAGCCCGATGCTCAAAGAAAGTGCTGAGGCCAACGCGATTGTACGCTAGGTAAGGCTCCTCGCCGATGACGATCACATTGTACTCTCTCCGGGTCGTGTCAAGCTTTAGTAACTTGTCTCTAAGCGGCAGAGGCCGAGTTAGTGCGTGATAGATTGGACATATCCGCTGCAGGCATCATACATAAACGATATAGCGACCATCCCCATGCCTACAATAACGATGCGCTTTCGGTTGAAATCATCCAAACAGCCGTCTATAACATCCCCCATTTTGAATGCTTGATGGACCTCGTCTTCTAACTTGAAAAGTCTAAGAGCGAGCGGAATAGAAGGCGTTAAGAGTTGAGAAATGGTTCGACTTAGAATAGGCCGACTTGCTGAGCAGGAAATTCTGGCGATTGGGATTCTAGGAGGCTCTGTTTGTGCCGACACGTGAGAACAATAGAGAATCTACCTTGGGTTCAAGGAGTCAACGGGTTCTTCTTCACCCTGGTGTAAGGAGTAAGTGACAGGTAATAATCAACGTGAAAAGGCTAGAACACTGGGCAGCCGGAATAGGCGTCCGTAACCATACCGAACCATTGGCCAACGAGGATCTATCTAAAGTTGTTTCTCCGCGGAACTACAGTATCAGACGATCAAGACTGATATGGTCACTGGTCACTAAGCCGAATGTGGATTCTGCGAGACTTTCGTCGCGGGGGGTCCACATCGCGAGAGGCCGATAACATATCACCCCGCATGGTATCGCAAGGCGAAAGCTTATCTCTGCAACCGACCAATCAACAACCCACATCTGAACATCTCAAGATAAGAGTCTCGCGAGGCTTCCGCCGCGTTCTCCACTCATTCCTTTGGAGATGCTGATTTGCAGCCGGCAAAACACTGGCGCTTCCTTGTTCGGAGCATGTTGACAGTTATGCGTGTCTTTGGGGATTACACATACGTCAAGCCAATACTGTATCTCTCTGCTTGAATAGTCGAATCGTTTCAATATTTACTGCGAGCGCTTGACACCGTGACCATTACTAGCCTACGCCCTGCCTCTTCGAATCCGATTTGAACCACATCGCCCGGCACTCGTCCTCCCATGATACCGCTACATGTCATTACCTCATCACTAGCCCCTGAAGAGGATGAGTGCGGCATCGCCACAACTGTTACCGTTGACACCGGCAGTCCCATTCTATTCAGATTCCTACTCGCTTCTGCCACAGCGTAGTACGCAGGAAGATGCAAAAGAAATAACCGATGTTGTTCCACTTCCTCCGTCTCGGCCACCAGCGTCTCAAGTCCTCGAAAAGGATAAGAGCACACCGGACGACCACGTCCATCGCGACGGCCGTCTGATTCGCTTGACGGGAGTGCATCCGTTTAATGCTGAAGCCCCATTAACAGCCTTGTACACGGAAGGTACGCTTCTCTTCCTAGCTCAATGCAATTAGGGGCAGTAAGTTGCTGGGTTCGGAGGGCTGAACTGTAAACCGACAGGCTTCCTAACATCCGTCGATTTATTCTATGTTAGGAACCATGGACCGGTGCCCAAAGTACTGGAAGATGAGGTCTGGTCTTGGGAAGTTAGCATCGAAGGGTAAGTAAACCGAATTAATATTCTATAGCCTCTTTAAGCACAAAAAGCCTAACGCTCAGCAGTCTTGTCGAGAACCCCTTTACTATAACGCTTCGAGAGCTTGTAGATGAATTCGAACAGATCACACTTCCTGTCACGCTTGTTTGCGCAGGCAACCGACGAAAAGAGCAGAACACAGTCCGGAAATCTAAAGGGTTCTCATGGGGTCCGGCCGGGCTATCAACTGCTCTATTTACAGGGACGCTGCTAGCACACGTGTTACGTCGAGCGAAGCCGCTCCGTGCTGCCAAATACGTTTGCATGGAGGGCGCCGATAAGCTTGTGAGCCCCGAAACTTTCTTATTCTTGCGAGTAGAAAAACGGTTTCTAGTGCTGACATATTCTACCAAATAGCCAAACGGATTCTACGGGACATCGCTAAAGTTGAACTGGGCAATGGACCCAAACAAAGGGATAATGGTCGCCCATGGTATGAATGGCGCTCCACTCAGGCCTGATCATGGCCGGCCGCTCCGAATCGTTGTCCCCGGCCAGATCGGCGGCCGGAGCGTCAAGTGGCTCCGGCGGCTGATCGTGACCTCGGCACCGAGTGATAACTGGTATCATTATTATGATAACAAAGTCTTACCGTGAGTTACGTGATTTTAATGCGGTTCGAGCATCACTGCCGCTCTTTCTACCGACGCTAATTCATGGAACGCCTGTTGCAGAAGTACTGTGACTCCCGAAATGTCAGCGGAGGAGCCGGCCTGGTGGAAAGATGAGAGGTATGCTATCTACGACCTCAATGTCAACTCTGCCATCGTCCACCCGCAACATGACGAAATCTTGCATTCGGACTCCAGAATTCAACGGTACAACATTAAGGGATATGCGTACAGTGGAGGTGGACGCCGCGTTACGCGTGTCGAGATATCTTTGGATAGCGGCAAGTGTGAGTAATAGCACCATGACGACCATAACCAGGTTGCTGTGCTAAATGCAATGATAGCGTGGCGCTTAGCAGTGGTAACCTATCCGGAAGACCAATATCGACAAATTAATCTCCATCTGTTCGGAGGGCGGTTGGATATGGCTAACCGAGAGACTTGTTTCTGCTGGTGCTTCTGGTCCTACAGCGTGTCGCTCCTAGAATTACAGAACGCGGACAGCATTCTTGTGAGGTCAATGGACGAATCCATGATGTGCCAGCCCAGGGACATGTACTGGTCGGTCCTTGGCATGATGAACAACTGTTGGTTCCGTGTCACAATCGACAAGGGTGAAGGCTTTATCCGCTTCGAGCACCCTACGACTCTAGCCAACGGCCGTCCCGGGTGGATGGAGAGAGTTAAAAAGGCTGGCGGTAACCTCCTAAACTATCGGTGGGGTGAGAAGGTAGCTGGGTCTGATGAGCTACCCACACCGCCACCGGAGGAGGTTAGCATGCTAAACCAGGAAGCAACGCGGGTCTTTACTCTAGAGGAGTTCAGGGAGGAGAGCTCAGAGAAACGTCCGCTGTTCGTGGTCAATGGCAATGTCTACGACGGAACTGCATATCTCGCGGACCACCCCGGAGGAGCACAAAGCATCCAAGCGGTTGCAGGCACGGATGCAACCGAAGAATTTATGGCAATTCGTAAGTATTTAATAGGTATCGCCCTTGCTTAAGTACGAACCCACTAACTCTAGATACCATAGACAGTGAAAACGCTAAGGCGATGATGGCAAAATTCCATCTCGGTCCCCTCGATAACGACGGTCGACAAGCACTACATGCTAAAGATGCCTCCGAGGTCCTCTCTCCAACACGAGCCGAATTCCTGCATCCACAGCACTGGGTCAAAGCAGTTCTTAGCAGCATAACGACGCTATCGAGGAACACGAAGCTCTTCACATTTAGTCTTGACCACAAGGACCAAGCTCTCGGCCTACCTGTCGGCCAGCACCTGATGTTGCGGGTCAAAGACACTATCGGCAGCGAGACTACTATCCGTGCGTATACACCCGTGACCGAGCAATCCGGAAGGGGTTCTCTAGAACTCCTTGTAAAGCTCTACCTGCCCACGCCGGGCACCCCAGGTGGCAAGATGAGCACAGCGCTGGACAAGATGTCGCTGGGCACCACGGTCGAGGTCAAAGGGCCAATTGGCAAGCTCACGTATCTGGGTCGGGGCATCGTGAGCATCAATGGGAGCCGTCGGACGGTCTCATCGTTCACAATGATTTGCGGCGGCAGTGGGATCACTCCCGTCTTCCAGGTGTTCCGAGCGGTGATGCAGGACTCAGAAGACGGAACTTCCTGCACGGTCCTGTGTGGGAACAGCCTTGAGGAGGATATCCTCTGCCGGCGGGAGTTGGACGAGCTAATGGAGCGGAAGAGCGGAGGTTGTAAGGTGTTGCATACATTAACGAAGCCAACGGCAGGTTGGAAAGGTTTGCGCGGTCGGATATCCCATTCGTTACTGCAGGCGGAGGCGGTCCCCACGCCAGGAGGCATGGTTCTTATCTGTGGGCCAGAAGCAATGGAAAAGTCTGTGCGGGAGATACTACTGTCTCTCGGCTGGAAGGAGGATAAGATAGTCGTTTTCTAATAGGTTCCTCTACTATGCTACCATCTACGCTACTCAGGTTCCTAATTATTCAGCCCAGTCGACACACCCGTCTATCGGGCGTGACGTTGCGTCCGACTTTAAGCCTAAACAAATTCATCCGTTCGACGGTGAGGCTGACGTAAATAGCTTTGTAACACGGATCGACCAAGGGTCTGGAGTGACTTTTTGACGACACAAGTCTCCCCGCTATGGTGATTGCACCGTGGTTGAAGCCACCTGTCCGGTGCTGAGTCTTAGGGCCTACGTAATAACAGAATGCCGGTGCTGAAGGCCGTGTCCCCAAGAGAATGAATCAAATCGCCGACGTATCCGATTTTTCGCTCGGCGAAAACGTCAAGACCCTGGGTGTGCTGTCAGTGACCCTGATGGCGCAATGTTCCCAACCAATGTGATATTAAACTAAGTATAAAATTTAGAGTGGCACCTCGGCTAAGTGAGTAGAAGTGATAATTAATATGGCTAGGATCTCCGAATGACTAGAACAAATAGGACTTTCCAAATGCCCTTGATTGCCTCCTCAGACCTTGAGGCCATCCATAGCCCACCCTCGTACCTCGTTCCTCTTTAAGAAGCTCGGGCATAGTTCCCGCTCTCGCTCGACACTGTGAAATTTGTCCGTACATTTATTGAAGGCCAGACTTGCGCCCGGGTTCACCCTTGGGTACGTTCGTTCGTCCTTAACAAGACTGTTTTCATCGCGTGAATATGAAGTCATTAAGGTATGATACGGGCAGCTCTTGGCCTGCTACGAGAACACAGTGCCTCTTGGGCGGGGTTTTCTACCTTTGTCTTCTCGATCGATTGCACCCCGACTTGCAGTTGAGTACGCCCCAAGCCGGAAGCTTGCCCGATGACCAGTTCAATAACAGGCCATTTATCAGCCAGGTGCCAACTCTTTGTCTTAAGATATGAACACGAGATTGCCCCATTGCCTTTATTAATAAAGGTGTTGGCCGCTGGCAGGGGTGGTTTCGACTTTCATCCGGTGCCGACATTGTGCCAAGACCAGAGTCTTGGACACTGCGTGTGCAAGAAACATGAACTACATGAATGAAACCCACAAGCGTCGCCGCGAATCTTTACGTGTGATGCCGGCCTTTGCCGGACAGATGATGCATCGAGGCTCGACGGGGCAGGGCGTCAATCAGCTCCGGCAGCTAAGCCCATTCTAGATGGTCATGGCGTGGTCCTGGCAAGCCAAAGTCGGCAGGTACGTGAACCTGGCCCTGCGCATTGCCACTGGTGTGGATCAGCGTGCCGTGCAGTGTGGTCCGTTTCATTGTGACGGACGGAGTGACTACGTACTCCGTAGTTACTGCACGATCGAACCCCAGCAGATCTCGCTGCCACTCGACGTGGTTTGGCGCTACTAAGCGATACCAGCAAAGGGCGGCTCGTACTGCTGTTGGTTGATTTCTCGGCTCTGAAAACATTTTGCGGTACGTGCTTGTAAGAATTGACCCACCCCTGATAAGTTCACCCTCCCCACGACGTCATTGTCATGGCCAGGGATGCCTTGCGTGCCTGCATCAACGCCACTCCGTACACATGCATGCATCAGCTGCGTGGCGATTGGCTCAGACTGAGCGCCTCGAACAGGGAAGCATCATGTTTTCTCCTCACACAGGCCGTTGGCTTTCAGTCTATCGGGTGTAATAAGAAACCGCGCCGGCAGCTGCGGCCGAGGCTTGCCCATGCGTGCTTCAGGTCCTTCCACGTGTTCCAGGATCATCGCGGCCACGCTGACTGCGCACAGAGCCGCCTGCGGCATGCCGTGACCGCTGTAGGCCGCGCAAAGCCACAGTCCATCTTGCAGCTCGCCGACCCATGGGTATCCGTCCTTGGAGTAGCCCAAAATTCCCGTCCATTCGTGTGTCACTTTGAACTCACCTGGTGCCTCAGCGACTGCGTCCAGGACTTGAGCCAACCGACCGCGCAGGAATTCGTTCGCTGGTTTGTCTATAACGGTGTCGTCGCTTAATCCGTAGCCCGAACGAGGCATCATGAAGCGTGCACCGCCGAGAGCCACAAGGGGGCTTTGGTGGCTGCCGTCAGCGCGATTTTCCGCTGGCCTCTGCATGAGATATTCGCCATCTCCTACCAAACGTTCACTCGCACGCGCAAGATCTTTGTACTCTTCCCCGCTGAGTTCATCGACAAGGCCGTATGAATGCTTAAGGAGTAGATCACCCCCACCTGTACCCGCAATCATGTTGCCTCGGACCGGCTGGATGACGTGCTGCATAACCGGCAGCAAGTGTGAAGTGTATCCATTCGTGGCCAAGAGAACGTGTCGCGCCTTGCAGCTTCCACGTGATGTGCGTAGACGCCATTTGCTTGCAACGTCATCCGCATCATGCTCGATGCATCGGACCGGGGTGTTCGTCTGCAGGTTGAACTCTGGGTGTTGCTTGATTAGGTCTTCTACTAACCCAGCGACCAATTTGTAAGGCCATAGGCTTGCAGCCATCTTGTTAATGATTGCCCCCTTTGCTTTGGCGACACCAAGATCTCGTAGGCTTGGATTCGTGCTGTCTGGTGTTACGCACTCCAGGTGCTCCATGATTTCCGGCATGTTGGCTCTGCTCTCCTCGAGTTTGTTCATCGCACGATCGAGGTCCGCTGTTGAATAGAATGCGGCAACAGCACCTCTGGGTTGCCAGTCGCACTCAATCGCGCAGTCTTCAATGAGCTGGGAAATGTAGCGGTAAGTGGCCATTTCCAGCCTTGCTATCTCGGCGTCGCCACTGTATAGCGCCGGCTGACAGTGCCCTCCGTTCTGCATTTGCTCCTTCGGTTATTGATAGAACATGGCTCAGTGCAGGACGCCAAACCCGTGAAAAGCGATCGTGGCTGCAACTCACCCTTCCCGAAGCCCCAGAGCAGACCTCCCTTGCTTCGAACATAACTACTTTCAACTTGTCGACTGATTCAGATACATCCTTGAGCAGTCCACGGGCAGCAAAGGACCCTGAGATACCACTACCAACCACGGCAACATCAGCGTAGTCGGGAATATCCTCGGTGCTCCCTATATTCCCTCACGTTAGTTGCCACGTCGTGTCCAGGACTTCTAGATGACGCACGGTAATCTCTCAACTTCTCCGACAGCTCGCTGAGCCAAAAGGACTCTGTGGGGTTCGCCGTTGGCAAAGTGGATGGCGTCGTCATTGCGTAGGAAGCAAAACGCCCAAATACAGTCTCGAAGTTCTGCAAGCTTTCGATGGTATTTCTCCGAGAGGCCGACCATATCAAGCTCGAAATGGCTAGCACTTTATACCTGGTATACCAAGGCACGAGCGTACCCAAGGATCTCGCACGGCACGCTCGAGGACCACCGCGTGTCTAAATATTGAGATGACGTAGACAGAGATATTTGCAGCGTTCGTGGCCGTCTCACGTTTGGGCAACAGGCACCAATCCGGAAGAGATCATGCCACCTTTCGGATCCTACGGAGAATCAGACAATCGCCGATTCAGTGAATGCATGTGACAAGTGCTCAGTCCCTAGTACATGCACGGAGTATCCCCAGCAATCGTCATGCCGCAGCATCTAATTGTCCGCCTGGACCGTGCAGGAAATCGGCGTGGCGTGAAGCAGACGGGATAACGAAGGATCTAAAGTTACAACTCCACAGGCGGGGGCGGCTAGGCCCGCCGCCCGACACTTCCGCTCGGGAGCTAATGCGGTAGGGTTGGTTGGCAAGATTCAGCCGCTCAGCCGCAGAGCAACCCCGCTGGGGTGGCGGCGTGGGGTCACTGGGGTGAGCCCTTGCAAGTCTCCAAATGTCATGGCGATGTACTCCACACCTCAAGTTAAACAATTCCTCCTACGGCCAGGGCCTAACCAATGCCATCGCACGCCATTTCGGCAACTACTCCGTACGGAGACGCGTATCACAGCATGCAAGTCCAGGTAGAACGAGCAGGTCTGTCAGCACAAGGCCCCCGCCTGCATGGAGAGAACGCGGAATATCCGCTATAGGCGGAATTCAGCAAACAACTGGGGTCAGCCTGCTTGCCACCAGCGGACTGTCTGGTACCACCTATACGATTCCTCAAAGGATTCAAGCTTCTAATGCAGAGGCAGGGCGACCGCGACACTTACCGATCCCATCGGCAAGCCCATAAGTTCTACATGTACTTCAGGTGCACTTCTGCTTCGGCTGCATGATGTTCTGCTATGACGACTGAGCCGCATCGAGATTCTCAGCGCCATCGACGTCAATACGGTGGCATATTTCGCCGCGGCTTTGTGGGTTACTGGAGGTGAAGATTTCTGCTACCGGGCGTATGAGGGTCTCTTCCGAACCCCGGACAAGAGTAGCTGGGACCATGACGAATATTGCGGAATACCCGTTGACCCTCGCGAATACTAAAGGCTGGCGCACGGCACCATATCCAATATATTGTGCCGCTATAATTTGAATATTATTCTCTCAATCAAGTCAGTCAGATTGGAGACCATTTTCCGGCGATCGTTACGACTGTGTTTGCCTGTAGTCATTACTTGACAATTATGTTTCAAATCATTGATTGCACGCTTCGCGAAGGCGAGCAGTATCAAGAGGCATATTTCACCACTGCGAACAAGATCAACATAGCTCGCGCCTTGGACGATTTTGGAGTTGACTTCATCGAAGTCACGAATCCGGCAGCATCAACCAGGTCAATGGCCGACTGCTCCAAACTCTGTTCGTTGCCATTGCGGAAAGCCAAGGTGGTCGGGCATATCCGTTGTCACTTGGATGATGCCAAAGCCGCCGTTCAAGCGGGCTTAAATTATGTCAACGTTATGATTGGAACGTCACGACACATGCAAGAGTATTCGCACGGCAAGAATTTGGCGGACATTACGAAATCTGCCGTCTCGGTAGTGAAGTTCCTCCGATCGCACAATATTGAGGTCCGCTTCTCCGGCGAAGACGCTTTTCGCACCGACATCAATCTCCTCATCGAACTATATCAGTTGCTGCAATCGTGTGGCGTGATTCGCGTTGGAATCCCAGACACGGTCGGGTGTGCTACACCTGATCAAGTTAGTCGTGTCATTTCAGCCGTGAGAGACGCCGTAAGCATTGACATTGAGACGCATTTTCACAATGACACGGGCTGCGCAGTCGCAAACGCATACATGGCCGTAAAAGCCGGCGCAACACATATCGACACAACTGTTCTTGGGTATGTCCATAATCGTCCATGAAGGGTATCATGGTAAGAGCTGACAACGCTTGTTTAGCATTGGGGAACGCAACGGCATCACACCTCTTGGCGGCTTCTTGGCTCGCATGATCGTATGCGACCGTGAAGATGTCCGAGCTAGATATAACTTGAAGACTCTCGCCTCTCTTGAAAACCTTGTCGCGTCGTGTTGCAATATCACGGTCCCTTTTAATAACTGTATCACGGGCTCGGCTGCATTTTGCCATAAAGCCGGCATTCACACCAAAGCGGTTCTTGCAAACCCAGGTACCTACGAGATTTTGCGTCCCGATGACTTCGGAGTTTCGCGCCGCGTCGATTTCACATCAGCTCTCTCCGGCTGGAATGCCGTCATGCACCGGGCGCGGTCTCTTGGTCTTGACCTTGCCGAGAGGGACTGCAAAAGGATTACGAAACAAATCAAGGACAGCGCTGACCGTGGCGAGATAAGGTGCAAGGATGTTGACCAAATCTTGCGAGGAGTGGGAAGAGAGCAGGCAGTCTGAGCAAAACACTTGTCAAGAGAGAAATGAGGTTAGATGATGATTGGTGGATGTTGTGCAAATTTGGGCATATGTAGTTATTCAGTTGCGAGCGACATATGGACTCTCGCCTGGCAAGAAAGCCATAGGAAGATCTCCGAAATTCAACTGCGGTACAATGCTATGATGTCAAGGCGAAGCCTTGGTGATGAGAAAATTCGAAGCGCGGAGCTCCCAATAGATTCGAATTTCACCGTGACAATCGATGCGATACAAGGCTGACCCGCCTTCCATACATGTCCAAAGGGGAAACTATCACAAACCATTCAATACTAGCAAGCATGCCCATAGACTAAGCAGATGTGTATGCAAACACCCAGTTCTGTTTTAAATTGAAAAAGCATATGAAGTAGACGCTATGTTGTATCTGGGAAACTGAGACTCGAGTACAGCCAGTCAACATGATTGCTGTTCTATCACTAGCATGGTCCGTCAAATGGACGAGCCCCCGCTCATGATTTCGATTTTCTCGCGAATGGGCTTCTTTCTCTTAAGCCAAAGCCATAATAGAAGAAAATGAAAGGTACAGTTCCCATGAGCACGCTCAGAGCACCAAACAAGGTCAAGGTCCAATGATTTCCCAGGCTTGCATACATCGGTATCGACGGGGCCACCATTGCTCCAGCAGCAACGTATCGGAGAACAGTGGTGCTGGCCAAACCAGACGCGGCGTATGTCGCATAGGCATCAATCACATACATGTAAAACCCTATGTAGATGGCGACACAGGCAAACCCGAAGAGCACTCCGGCTGCCAGCGCCGACCATGGGCTGATGTTTGGATAAGCCGTCCAGCCCAGCCAAAGGAGACTGACTGGTAGTGCGACGGCTCCAGCCATGGCCATCCAGAGTCTGTTCTCAGGCGGATCAATTTCCTGAGCCCCGCTGGCCTCACGCTTAGCTTTGTATGCTGCCGCCCACCGGCTCGTGAGCGGCATCAAAATCAATGGCAGATGCTGTCCGACCACAATGGACAAGAACGCTGTGCCTACTAGTCCGGGGTTCCAGTCATATGTTTTGCCGAAGATGAAGGGAAATCCGTTGAGAAATGTGAAGAGGACAACGTAGACCAGAATCAAGTACAGCGCAATGGCCATAATGATGGGCTCCCTAATTAGGAAAGTGAAGGGCCTGTGCATTGCTGTTTTCAAGCGTTTCATCAGAGGCTCCTGCGTCATTTCGATCGGCGCTCGGTAACGTTTGTCTCCGGTGCGTGCGCGAATATGATGGGCTTTCCACTGCAAAAGGATGGGCGCGTAGGTCTCTGGGAGGAAGAAGATAATGAGGAGAAGAATGACGGCTGAGATGACCAGCGTGATCCATTCAACCCAACGCCACGACAATGCTCCATTGTTTGCGCCCTGCGCAATCCAGCCGCCAACGACGGGAGCCAGCGTAGATCCGTCGTATATGCCAACAGAATAGAATGGGACGACAATAACTCTTTCCTCGGGGCTCCACAGATCCGCCAAACTGCCTCCAGCGCATGTCAATGGCGTGTTGCCGAAGAAACCGGCCAGGAAGCGGAAAATGAGTTGCGACTCGATGTTGGGGGCCGCTCCGGACGCAGCGATAAAGACCATGAAAAGCGACCTGAAGGAAGCCCTGAGCTTTAGCCTCTCTAAAAGCGGAATATTGGCAATACTCACATTGCTACGACGTAAATGACATTACGACCGAGTGTCTCCGACACTGGCCCAGCAACAAGCGACCCGAGGCCAAACCCAATAAAATAGAGCCCTGTGGCCAGAGACTCGACCGTTTCGCTCACGCCAAATTCTTCACCAGCGTGTTTGGCGGCCGCGGAAGTGATGGAGCCTGCCCAGCTTACAATAAAGCCCACTGATGTGACGAGGACTGTGCAAAGGATGCGCTTGTACGTAGGCCATGAGCGGGGATTAAGAGCCTTCTCGGTTGACTTTGCGTCTACTGGCACGACGTCGTCACCCGTGGACTCGCCAGTGGCCTGCATCTCAGTATCTGAGATGGAGTCACCTGCATTCAATCTGGCGATCTGCCGATATTGTATTATGGAAGCCATTGCGGGCAAAATATTGAACAGCGTGCAGATTGTCGTCAAGGGAGCAAAGGTAGGGGCGAAAGAAGTGGAAGGCGAACGCGGTGACACTCATGGACCATATATGGACCAGTAAGGTGACGCGCCAAATGGAAAGGGGAGGGAGCTCTGCTGCAACACTGGGGGAAGAAGCAGGAATCCTAAGTTGTTCAAGACCGCGATGAAGCTCGGCGATAGCAGAGAATGTTTCCGTAGAGTGGTTGAGTCCTGTTGGCCGCGGTTGAAATTTGGCCGCTGCCTATGACGTAGCTGGATTTGAGACAATACACTTGATGCAACCTTGCAGTTGTGGCTGCCTTGCACATTCCAACCCAACACGGATACATATTTTCACAAGGGGTGAATAGAGTAACACTCGTGTGCAGGTCAGCCTTACGTCCACCCCGCTTTGAGCCGCCGGCCAATCCCGCCCTAACGATGCCCGTCCACCTTCCCCCCGGCCTTTCCCCCCGGTCTGAATAGTACTTCAGCAGTACTGAGAAGTACCTTCCCTACCATACCTTTGGGACAGGACCGGTGCCAACTTGTTACCACACGTATCACGCGGCCAAGCACCCCCAGAGTACATGATACTCGAGTGATGGTCGAAGTGCATCCAACCTGCACTCGGCCAAACACTTCAAAGCCTTGCTTTCAGCCTCCCTGGATGCAAGGAGCAAGGCCATGCAAGATTCTTAAACTGTGATTGGCGCATCAGCTCTAGTTACTAAGTTGCGTCGCTGCCAGATCGCGCCTGGATGGTGTCATTAGGGCGTCGTCCATCTTGATTCTTCTGACACCCATGTCAATCCCGAAGCCTGCGCGGTAGGGAAACTCAAGCGGCTGTGAACGACTGGCTACATTTAAGGATGCCGGCGACTTGCAGACGGTTTGCCGAAGGCTTGCTGACGCAGGTGTCGGGCGTCGGAGTCTGATGAAATGCTGCAGATGTTTTGTCGGAACTTTTTTTTAGCTCGACGGAGAATACAAGATTCATGTTGCCAATCACAATCCACAGGAGCCATACATGAAGATTTTGGATAGTATTATGACGTACATCTCAGCAGCGTCGTCTTGAGATGCCGTACATCAGGAGTAGACTGCGGCCACGATCAGTGTCACGGGCGTAGTCGTACCGGGAGACGTGGGCTGTAGTGCGGATAAACGGGGAATTAACACAAAGCCAGGGATTCGAATTTGCCGAGGGCTTTCTGTACTATGACGGCATGGCTTGGCAAGCCGAACACACAGCTTTGGAGATAAAGCCAGAGCGCGAGATATATGATACTGCAATAGCCTTCTGCGATATGTTATACGAGGCCCAAGGCAATGACTCAACTTTACCATATACATCATCTTTGAGATCCCACTCAAGCCTGACCTACTGAGCCCTTCCGTTGTCTCAAACTCTTTCTTGTACATCGTGATGAATCCTACTACGATACTTCTGAGGGCAGAGAGCAAGCCACTGGAACATCGCTCAGCATTGACACCTTCGACTATTACTTCTCTGATAAACGCAGGATATGAGGTCAAATGCGAAAGGTGTGAAGAAAGATGCTTTAGCGATGAGGAGATGGCCGCCGCTGGGGCTAGTCTTATCCCGGCGGCCTCTTGGCCGGAAGCACCCCTCGACCATATCATCGTTGGACTTAAGGAGTTGACACCCTCAGATACATTTCCACTGCAACACACTCACTTGCATTTTGCGCACGTGTTCAAAGACCAACCAGGCTGGTCGGACCTATTGCTCCGTTTCGCCCACGGGGGTGGGTCACTGCTCGACATCGAATTCCTCGAGGACCCCGACGCGAAGGGTCGACTCTTGAATCCGTCCAGCTTCCATGCTGGATTTTGCGGCGCTGTTCTCGCTGTCCAGGCATGGGCTCACCAAATTACGAGTGCTGGAGATACGGACTTTCCAGAGGTTCCCCCTTATCACAGCGAGCGCGAAGCTATTGCCGACACCATTTCCTACCTGCAAGACGGCTTTGCCGCAGTCGGTCGTCTGCCGAAAGTGATGGTTATAGGTGCCTCCGGAAAATGTGGATCTGGGGCAGTGAATCTCTGCGAACAAGTTGGTTTGGGTTCAGATAATATCCTTCAATGTGGCCGTGCAGAGACTTCGGATCCTTCATTTTCGAGCCAAGTCCTGCAAGTCGACATTCTCATCAACTGCATCTACTTGTCAGAAGGAACAAAGCCATTCATTACTATGGATGCGCTAAAGGATACGAGTCGACAGCTATCAGTCATTTCAGACGTTAGCTGTGATGGAGATGACCCCGGCAACCCTATCGGGGTCTACTCTGGCCATAGCAGTTTCAAACGACCATGCCTGACAGTCCCCACCAGAGACGGCCCAAAGCTGAGCGTCATTTCCATCGATCATCTGCCAAGCCTCATTCCGAGAGACGCAAGCGACTATTGCGCAAAACAACTATTGCCCAACCTTCTCAAACTTCAAGAGTGGCGGACCGCGACCGAATGGAAGATGGCGCGCGAAGTGTTCGACATGAAGTTGAAAGATGCCACGCATCTTGAACATCAACATTCGCAAAGCTTTGCACCACGATCAAGGTCGTCTTTGGACCTTGGCAACAGGAGCACCAGCAGCGGTTCCGTCGGGGGGTTGTCACGCAGCTCAAGCGCAACCTCTTTGGACTCAAGGCCAGGACGAAAGCCCGACTCATTCAACATGTCATCCACGAAAGCTCCATCGCCCGGTCTCCAAGCCACAGCTCAGGCCCAATCAAATGTTTCAGGCGAGGATTCTGTCGGGGGGGATCCATTTCAAAGATCGTGTCATGGACATGCTTTTGATACCAAGGCAGTCCATGCTGGGCACGAACAACACGACCCCGCAACGGGCGCCGTGTCCATGCCAATCGCTATGTCGTCAACCTACGCCCAGGCTACCGCCGCGCGTGTAGCGGGTGACTACGTGTATTCTCGCAAGGCCAATCCGAACCGCTCCGACTTCGAGAAGTCGGTTGCGGCGCTCGAGCAAGCCAAGTATGGGCTGGCTTTCTCGTCAGGCTCAGCAGCCATCGCAATGATTGTGCATCTGCTCGAACCGTACAGCAATATTCTCACCATTGCAGATGTGTATGCCGGTAAGTTTACGTGGAGGCTATAAAGGATTGTTATTACCCACAAATGCTAACACCAAGGCCGCTCTAAAAAAGGAACTCAACGAACCTTCACGCTCATGGCGGAGTCAGTTCGCATCTCGACTACTAGCGTCGCCGCTTCAGAGCTCGCTGAGAGACTGGACAAGTATGCAACGTCAAAAACGAAGATGGTCTGGATTGAATCGCCAAGCAATCCGCTACTGAATATCGTCGATCTCAGGGCAATTGCTACCCAGGCGCATCGTAGAGGGATTCTTGTTGTCGTGGACAACACCCTTGCTTCCCCGTACATTGTCAATCCTATTGTGCACGGTGCAGATATTGTGGTTCATTCAGCCACGAAGCATTTGGCCGGCCACAACGACCTAGTCATAGGCGTTTTAGCTACTGACTGTAGGCACCTCCACAGTCGTTTGGCATTTCTGCAAAATGCCATTGGGGCAGTTCCTTCACCATTTGACTGCTGGCTTGCATCCAGGGGTCTTCGTACCTTTCATTTGCGGGTCGAACGTGCCAATAGCAACGCACAGGTCGTTGCTGAAGCTCTTGAAATGTCCCCCCATGTTCTCATGGTGCTGTATCCAGGCCTGGACTCGCACCCTGGGCGCGATATTGTCAAGAGACAACACAATCATGGCGCAGGGGGTGGAATAATATCGTTTCGCATAAAGGGGGGTTTCGACGCTGCGGAAGAGTTCTGTCGGTCCACGCGCTTATTCACTCTCGCAGAGAGTTTTGGGAGCGTCCAGAGCTTATGCGAGGTGCCAGGGCCAATGACGCACAAGCTGCTGACATCAAAGCAGAGGGCTGCTATCGGCGTGTATGACGACTTGGTGAGACTGAGCATGGGAGTCGAGGCCCCAGAGGATCTTGTCACGGACGTCCTTCAAGCACTTGAGGCCGTCTGTGCCCCGGCAAAGGCAGGGTAATTCCGGAAAGGGCTTTGTATCTTCAGCATGCGTACATATATACGCGGCGCATTTGAAGCATGTGACAAGTTTTGCAGACGATGCTTGGGATTGTATGGTCCAAAGAAACATGCAATCAATTATCTAAGTTTAGTAGTCCATATTAACGTTCGACATCTTTATCTCCACCATAATAGTCGTTGGCCTGAATGGTTCTTGGCCATGGACGCTGGGAAGTATACAAGAACGGGTTGCGGTTCAGGGTTAAACCCTTTCAGCCAAATAGAGTCACCTGGTCCAATATACTACTATCCAATAAATCGGTGATGATGTGGACACACGATGTATGTAAACCCTTTCATGAACAGTACAAAAATGATGTTCCGCTCCATTGAATGTGAAGAACCCCAAAGCTACTCGTAGAGCGTGATTGACTAAGACACCGGCATGGGTTAAAGTCGGTGATGTTTTGGCCTGGCTGACAAGAATCTCATATGAGGTTTGTAAATCGGCTCCGCTGCTATGGTGGCCGGAATTCGCCGTCCAAAATATTCAATCTCGACAACATTTCCGTCGGCCAAGGCGCAAGGAAGATACGCGTATGCAACGGGCTTGCCGATCGTGTAGCCAAATGCGGCGCTGGTGATGTAACCTGCTCTTTGGCCGTCAAAAAATACCGGTTCCTTGCCAAGTATCATGGAGCACCCATCATCCACGGTGAGGCAGCGCAGCCTGCGAGTCTGAGTCTCTCTAGACCGCCTCATAAGGGCGGCATGACCTACATACCCCCTTTTCCTCGGCTGAACAGCAAACATGAGGCCTGCTTCATACGGGTCGTGCTCAGAGGTGAAGTCTATCCCCGATATTCGAACGCCATTCTCCAGTCGCAATGCGAAGAAAGCGCTGCGGCCGGCCGCGATTACTCCGTAGGGCCGACCGGCCCTCCAGAGAGCGTCCCATAGATGAAGCCCATACTCTGCGCTTGCATGTATTTCCCAACCTATTTCTCCAACCCAGGATAGACTCATCGCTATGACGGGAATGCCGGCGATAATTGCTTTCTTGACACGGGAGGAAGAGAACCCCTTTTGACTAAAATCATCGGGACTAGCCGCAGACATGACGTTCCTGGAAAGGGGACCCCAAAGGCCTATGCAACATGTGCCGCCTGTAATGTCGCGTACCTGTACGAATCGTGCAGGCGACTCATTCGTTTGCATTCGGGCTTCTCGAGCTAGGTATGCAAAATCTGCCGGCCCGTTCACGCCAACCTGAAATAAGTTTTCGAGAAGCATGGCCACGGTGATATCGCTGCGGATGCATCCGTGATTGTCGAGGAGTAGGGAATATGTGACAGCGTTTGGCGTTTGGGAGACATCGCCCGAGGTAAGCCGGTCCAACAGCTCCTTCGCCCCAGGACCAGACACCTCTACTCGACGAAGAGAGGTCATGTCGTACAACGCGGCAGCGGTACGTGTCTTCCATGCTTCTGCTGCAACTATCGGGGAATAGTACTTGGCTGACCAAGAATCACGATCAACCGGTTTCCACCTGGTCGGGAGGTCGAGGAGCAGTTCTGCATTTGCCTCATACCATTCCGGACGCTCCCAGCCGCCGTATTCGAAGAATACGGCGCCAAGCTCACGCTGGCGCACGTGGAAAGGACTCAGTCGAAGATTTCGAGGCGACTCACGCGCTTGAAATGGATGAATGATCTTGTACACCTCTAGGAAGTTTTGTTGCGAAGCCTCTTTGACATAGTCCGGGGTGAGCTGGATCTGTTCGAAGCGCGACAGTTCGCACCCGGAAATGTCAAGTTCAGACCTGCCTGTCGTCAAAATCTCGGCCAAGGAGCGTGCTACGCCCGCAGAATGCGTCACCCACACCGCCTCTGCCACATAAAACCCGTCCAGGTTTGGTGACTTCCCGATGAGGGGTCCGCCATCCGGGGTGAACGACAGGATGCCGTTGAATCCTTCGGCTATCTCGCACTCCCGCAGGGCAGGCAGCAATTCTTGTGATAGTTTCCAAGCTGGCTCAAAGTCTTCCGGGGTAAATGTAAGCTTCGAAGGCATATTAAACTCGTCGACATGCTCGGAGGTTGTGCTCAACGACGCCGCAACTACAGGGATAGGGCGGTGGCCATAGTACCCGATACCGAACCGCTCACCATGCTCCCTAAAATAAAGGTCCTGATCTTGGTAACGCAGAATTGGTAGTGTCGCTTCATTTCCTCGGGACTCTCGACCACGTTGAGCTGGTACAACGGTGGTCTTGACGTATTGGTGAGCCATTGGAAGCAGGGGGATGCGTAGGCCCACCATGGCGCCCAGCTCGGCGCCCCAGAAACCGACGCACGATATGACAATATCAGCAGGTAAAGTGCCATTTCGTGTGACAACACCGGTGACTTTGCCATCAGCCTGCTCGACACCGATGACTGAAGTGGATCCGAAGTAACGAACACCCGCTTCGCTCGTACGCGCAATGAGCAACTGAACGGCTCGGGTCGCCGATGCCAGGCCGTCACTGGGAATACTCAAGCCACCGAGCACCAAGCCCTTTTTCAAAAGAGGGTAGATCTCGAGGCATTCATCAGCACTGATCAAGCGCGCGTTGATGCCCCAAGAAGTGGCGTAGCCGTGTTTTCGCTTGAGCTCTTCAAGCCTTTCGGGCGTAGTTGCGATTTCCAGACCACCCACTTGATTGAAACAGCAATGCCCATCTGTCTTTAGTGAGAGAAGTTTCTCTACAGTGTATTTCGCGAATAGACTCATAGTCTTGGAGGCGTTGCATTGAAACACAAGCCCGGGAGCATGCGATGTAGACCCGCCGGGCATGCCCAGGGGTCCTTGATCGACCACCGTGATGTCGGCCCAGCCGCGCGACACTAACTCGTCGGCGACATTGGTACCGACGATGCCTGCACCAATAATAACGACTCGCGATGCTGCTGGCACGTCCATAAGCGGCTTTTATGTTGAGGGAAGGCGGGTTTCTTGAGGTTGAGTCGCGAGGTATGCTCTATGTAGATTGAACTGGCTCAATGGAGTCGCTGCGCGAACTACACTTCAAAAGGAATTCGAGCATCGCTCTTAAATGATAAACATGCTCCAAAATGAATGCTGTATCCAAAGATATCTCAACCGACGGCTGTGACAAGGCGTGCGAACTAGGCTCTCACAGCTGCAACAACGGTCACGTGATCGGAGTAGGAAACCGATGCCGAACCACGTTGCCTCACACAACTGGCATCCTAGATCTGATGGCTACTAACTCCAGGCACGAGACCAAAGCATATCGAACTAATTATACCCCACTTGATATGATGAAACTCGGATCGGGAAGTGCCGATTGGGGATTCAACCCCGATATCGGTCCAGCCAACCTTGGAGTTTTAGCTCCGTTCTCGAGGCGCCTGTTCGAGCTTCTAAATTCAGCGACAGACACGTAGCTAATATCAGCTTCCCAGAAGTGCTAGTGGAAAATACTGTCTTAACATCAAATTCATTGGATAGCTTCCTTTAAGTGAACGGTGATACAACGCGGTACTTCCAAGACTACCCTTTCCCCCTTCACTGTCAACCAGGAGAGCTCTTCGGTGCTTCTTGAACAGGAGAATAGCCTTAAGACATCCGCACGATCAGCATTCTCGCCTGAAACTGAGCTAAGTACCTTCAACCCTCCGAACTTGATGCGACCTGATTACAAAAGATGATTGAACATGATGTTGCTGAAGTTATCACCTTCCCACCATGCTGCACACCTATTGCCATTATTGATGGGCTGCGAACTACAATATCCCGTATCTCCTATGTCGATGACCTGCGAAGAGTCGGCATATAGCCATGGAGTAAAATGGAAGGTGAGACTGTCCTCATCTCGGTAAGCACTCCAGGGCGAGCCACCCTCTGGCGGGCCAGAAGCCTTGTATGACGATAATACAGGTGCTTCTTGCCCGCCATCGGCAGTGTTTATGGTTATTTCTGGCGATGTTGCGACCATAATCTCAATCGTGGAGCTTTCGCCCGCGCCCACATTGGTTGCGGCAGGAGTGAGCGATGCATGCAGTAGGCCGGCAGTTGGGTCCCCTTCCAAGTCCTCTGTAGAGTTGAAATCGAGGATTTCCCACATCAACGGTACGCTTAGATAGATCTTGGACGGCATCCAGTCTTCGACATCCATACTTTCGGGGCCAGCTGCCATGCTTGTCATCTTCTCCAGATTGAGGTCCTGTAAGGTCAGTCAGTATGAACCGTCGGATCATCGCGGCAAACAAAAATGTACCAATACTCCACATGCAGTGGATGAGTGAATAAACTCTTTCAGGAATCTTCTGCACTTCGCTAAATCGGTGTTTGACTTGTGTTTGAGCCTAGGAGCGGCTGCACAGCAATAGTAAAGATGGACTGTAGCTGCAATGGCTGCTGCGTGTCCGAAAAAGGGATCTGTCAGCGGCACCTGTTTGTCCACGACCATGTCTATCATGCGAACAATCCAAGTGGCGTGCAATAAGGCAAGCTCGGAAGATCTCCTCCAGAACGTGTTTGGGATCGCCAGGTTTGGATTGTGCTGCGCCCCGATGATGTAGAGGAATGGGTGATTCAAGACGGTGTGGATTGCATGGTATGTGAACTGCTCCTTCAGCCATGGTGCCCAATAGTCTCGATTCACACTCAACTCCTCGGTCTTGCGCTTATAGAACTTGGCCGAATCGTATCGATGACATATGGGAATCCTATTCTCTGTCTCCATAAAATCTGAGAGAACTTTGGCGTACATCGAGTCGTGACGCCAAGGCTCCTTCAGGATGTTTCGAGCGCAGTTGGAGACATATTTCCGGACTTGGCTCCATACCCATGCTAGGTGAACACTGGTGTTCCATATTCCTGCTTCATTTGGCTCGGAACATCCAAGATCATCCCTGGGCAAAGGAGGCGCGTTTGGAAAGAATTCTGTCCGGTCCGCCGCAGCGCAAGGATAGAATGATGGTTGCCAAATTTCCATTGAGACACTCAGAAGACCATTTTGACGACCGTAAAACTGTTCCAGTAATTGAAGGCTCCAAAAGAGTCTCCTCTTTCGATCGGTGCTCGGATCATCCATATCGTAGGAAGAGTCGAGATCGAGCATGGCTGTTTGACAAAGCTGAAATGCAAGACCGAGGTAAAACTGGCCGCGGTGAAAGCTTCCATCTGCATGATAATTAACTTCTTGATTTCTCCGCAGTGTTTTCGAGAGGGTCCCTGCCTATAAAGCAAGAGTATGAGAGCAGACATAAGCACTCGATAGTTGGAAGCTCCACTGTGCCATTCGCGATGCGAAGCATGACCAAATTCTTTGCATTGTCGCCGTACAGCTGCGAATCGTCTCTCTTTTTTGAGAAACGGGACGTCAGTACTAGGATGCTGTAGGCAAGCTCCTCGGCGAGGATGCCGCAATCGCTGACTTCTTCACGATTGAAGCACCAAATCGGTTGTCTGTGGCAAAATTTGAAGTACAACCTAATACCAGCCGCTACTTCAGATGGGCTGGGCCGCGAAGTCACCTCTTCCATGTCGAATGTGATAGTAGAAGGGTGCTTGCTGCCCTTGTCGGCTTGGGTTGTGGGAGGGGTCAGAGAGTAGGATTTTTCCGAATTATCCGGTATCTCGTCGAATACATGATCGCTGAATGCGTGCTCTTGACGTGTATTATGGCTCGATCTGAGAAGCGGGTCAGAATAATAGAGGTCAGTGAGTCAAGTGCTCGTATCAGATGTCATACAAGCTGCCACTCAGGAGGAGATCCAATTTCTCTTCTAAGTGAGCCAGCCTCTCCTCCTGTATTGTGTCAAAAACAATTCTCCTCGGGGTTCATGTTATGCAGCTACGAACCGATCGACCACTCTGCGGCAGTCTTGTGGCCGGTGGATAAGAGCATGATTGTCTGAGGCGGACGCAGCTTGAACAAGAAGGCTTCTCCCCAGGACACCGCGTTTTCTTTCGCCTGCATAATTGTCAGCGTGCAGCGACAAGCCAATAGTCGTAAAAAGACCAAACCTGCAAGTGAGGCAGGCATTGTGAGATCGTTTCCTTCCACGAGACTTGAAGCCATCTTCTGGCGGCGTCATCGTGTGTCTCGCACTCAACTCAAAAGGTGGGCCAGGTGACCATGGGAACAAGGTTCGAGGGGCGCGCTTGCAATAAATAGAATGAAGGTACGTACAGCGTACGTACGTAACCCCCGCATCCCCCAACAGAGCCCCTCTGGAGCCCATTGGGCAACTCCGATTTGGGAACGGGGCTCTTAGCGCGGGGCTTTAACGTTTCAAACGCTGGCGACCCAAGGAGGGCGAGCGCAAACTGATAAGAGCACCGAGAGTATCGTTGATTGGAGATGCTGTAGTATCATTCTTATAGACGATGAAATATGCCGGGTAGTCTTCATGACGCAGCAATATCATGGATTTTGTAATTAATGCAGTTTGATCGACTTGTTCAGAAGTTGTGTAATTTGGTGGACAAAGCCGGAAACGTATGAGGTCTGGTGGCATCCATCGAGCCAAATCAACATCGGAAGCCAGGTGTCTTGCAGACGGCATGCGTAATTTGGCAGGTAGTCTAGGACACGCCGCTAACTTCAAAATGGACAGATCATTGAATACCTAGAAGTGCGGAGGTGCAGTGAACTTTTGCCGCCATATTCATAGGCTTGTGCAGCGCTCGCACTCTCGGTTGGTTCGGATGTAACGGCCGGTCTACGGCGTTTATTGAAAAGAAATAACTCAAAGCTTATTTTTATGTTTTTCTATTTTTTTGGAAAGCTTTTATGTTTTTATTTATTCCAAATGTGCTCTTCGTTGTTTGTCCTTCCCGCCAGTTGGAGGCCCTTTAGGGAGAGCATGAAAGGAAGAGAAGCAGTGTTTAACATATATGGAAGTGTACTTCAGGTACCTTTCTCGCTATATCTTTGACACTGGGTCCAACAATTCATTCATCTCTATTCTCGGCCACTCGGGGTTCAGCGCTGGATCCGGCCGCTGCCGATCCCATGCCCATCTTCGCGCAAGTCCAGGAGACAGGGAGCCCTCTAGCATTTGCAATACATACTTGCCAATAACAGGGAAGAATTTGTATCCATGAAAGGAGCCGCAAGTTGCTACGTATAGCCCCTTTGAAGCTGGATGCGCGGAGATGATGAAGTCTCCGCTGGTAGTAAAAGCATCCCTCGGAGAGTATTAGTAGGTTGCCTTCATCAATATTGCCACATCATAACCTACCAGCAGATACGATATTTGTTTATCTTCCAGCTTTCACCTGTTTCCCCAAAAAATACACGCTTAGCGTGACGAATATCCTCCTTCAGTCTTTCAGGGACTTTCCACTGGGCGTAGTCTCGTTTCGGAGGCGGAGTCGAGACATATCGACCCGGCAACACTTCTTCAGTGTTTCTAAAGATTGTTTGTCCCCACCACTTCAACTCTTTATCTTTGGTTGGCGGAAGACTGCCAATGAAGGCCCCTACCCCGATAGTCAGCTTCAGCCAACAAGTTTGCACCTCTGCTTGGTAGCTTACCGGTGTCTGCAGTGTAACCCTGAAATCCTACAGGCATAGATGTATATCTCTCATAAACTTTGTCGTCGAGCTGTGCCATTCCCGTTGTGATGCCACCCGCGGTGATCCTCGATCCAGCTCGAAGATCACTGATACCACTGCTCGAGGCGCTGTACTCCAACAACGTGGATGTGAATGCACCGGTGCAAAGAAAAACTTGCGTCGCCATCATAGTGTCCCCTCCCGTTGTCAAAACTCCTTGACACCGACCGTGTTCATCAAACTGTAGTGTTTTCACCTCTGCCGTCACATACTTGACGCCCAGTTCCAATGTCTTGCGAGTGACGGCTCGCAAGCAATCTCCTGCCGCTACCCAGCCACTCGTTTTATTCACTAATATCTCTGTGGCACCGGTATAATCAGCTGCATCAAAGATGCCACCATACATCTCTCGAGCCTCATCAACGGGTATGACAGAGACGTCGGCTTTGCGACCCAATTTCTTGTAGTTATTCACGACATCTTTGGCGTAGTCGCTGCGACAAATCCAGTAGACGCCTGTCTCGTGAAAGTGTGGCATCCACAGCGGGTCGGACTTAAAGATGCCTTGTGCTTCGAGTGCTAGATTGCAGTAGACAAGGTCATCATAGTCGGCGCGTACCGCCTTGTTCCAATCCCAGGACGCAGCCACGCGAGTATCAGCGTCAAATACATCACGGTCAACCAAGGTTACTGTTGCCTCTGGATGCTTTCGGATGATATGATACGCCGTGGACACGCCAAACACGCCTGCTCCTATGATGAGGTATTCTGGCTTGCTTGAAGTCATATTGGGTAACAATGGCCTGCCGCTGCTGATTCATGTACTCATACAGCCGGAACTGGGAGGATGTGAGAGAGCGTCGTGCATCGGCTCACCGGGTCACGGAGGGTGCTTTAGAGTCAAGACAGACTGGCAGCTATATCGGGCAGACAAGTGCTGCTTTCACCTCTCCTCTTGCGGGATAAAGTGGGGTAGCCTTGCTGCCGTCAGTACTCGTGCTCTCGGTCGCCAGCCACCGCCCACGGAGCAAGGTAGATGCTTCCGACTACGCAGAGGCCAAGAGCGCGTCGGCAAGACTCTCCGAAAGCCGATCACATGACCGACTTAGACTCAGGCTGTCGCATTGCTTGTCTTGAATCCTAGTACGGAGTACAAGTGGTCCATATGCGGAAGGACGCTCTGAAATGTCCTCTTTCATAGGCACCGTATTCCAAGAAACTATCCGAACTATCGAAACCATCTGTCAACGGATCATGATGCAGGAATGCACTAATGCACTACATGCTCTTATCTTTCCGTGAAAGGCATAGCCCGCGCATCCCGAGGGGTGCCGACGCTGCCGATCGCGGAGTACCCGCAGCCAAACGCCACACAACCACTTCCAACCTCCTCGCGCACAAGCATCGGTAACAGATCGAACGAGGACGGTGCACCTGCCACAGCAATGCGGCTGTGACAGGCAGCATTTCGGAGAACGACCTTTTGTGGGAATTGGTAGTTACCTCTCAAATGTCGCTGAAGCCCTCCGCACGTTCTCCCACCTCATTCGCATTCATCTTTGATTCATTAGGTTGTGGGACGGGTAGCAATATCTGCGGTCGTAGTGAAAATAGCATGAGGCTTGCGTGACAGGAATAATATGACACCAAGAATCAAGGCATGATTCCAGACTTATGCGGCCCTATCGACA
This sequence comes from Tolypocladium album, assembly GCA_024341135.1. NCBI lineage: Eukaryota > Fungi > Ascomycota > Sordariomycetes > Hypocreales > Ophiocordycipitaceae > Tolypocladium > Tolypocladium album. The sequence goes on from JALHCF010000102.1 coordinate 65,655, forward strand.
AGATTGGCCTCGTGATGTTGTGCATTCGTGGTGTCCAAAGGCTCGATCCATTGCTTTTGGAGAGTGATCACTAAGTTGCTACTCGTCGGGCAATTTTTCAGCGCCTATTACGGAGATGCACCGACCGGGTATCCACTTGCCGACAGCATCTCGATTCACCCAGCCAGCAAGTGTGACATGTTGCAGGTTCCTTCACGGGCCGTTGCCAGACTGACCCAGGGGGCGCGTTTGCACTTGGAATTTCTCGAGCCTCATCACACTTTATCTGCATTACATGCTGATCCCAGGCTTTGTTGAACCTTCTTCACGGCTCGGACGACGGGATGTCCGATCATGTGACCGGTAAGTCGTCCCGATGTAAGCTGCCGAAGGCCATGTGATTACACTCAGCGTACGAGTAGAGTCATATGGAGGGCGACATATGACAAGTTATATGCCACACTGATTGTGAGGCGGAGGATTATGGTTTAAAAGGATACAAAAGAATGGAACGTCTTCAAGCTTTTGTACAATAGCTTATGGCAAACTACCAGCACCTCCATGATATCTTTTGGACTTTGGATCGCCAATCATCTTCACCCCATAGGCATGACGCAATCATTCTTCAAAACTTATTTCGGATTGGGATCATCGCTGCCCGTCGACGACCTAGTCCCAGTGAAGGCTCTGCCAGCCTCATGGTACACCTCTCAAGAAATGTACGAGCTTGAGAGGCGGGCAATCTTCTCAAAGAAATGGCTCCTCACGACGCATAAGCTCAGGCTTCCCTCGTTGGGTGACTGGCTTCTATTTGAGGTGGCTGGTTTCCAGTTCATTCTCTGCCGAGATCGCGAGGGAGAGATACACGCATTCCACAACATATGCAGACACCGTGCCTTTCCCATTGTGACCAAAGAACAAGGAAACAGCTTTATGTTTGCTTGTAAATACCATGGATGGTCATACGGCCTTAATGGGAAGCTTGCGAAAGCGCCAGGGTATCAGGATCTTCAACAATTTAACAAATCGGAAAATGGTCTTTTGCCAATCCATGTACATGTCGATGACAAAGGGTTTATCTGGGTCAATCTTGACGGCGGCGAGAAGCCACAAATCGCCTGGACAGACGACTTCGACGGTGTCGATCAGCAAAGCAGGTATGAAGCCTACGATTTCGAGGACTACCAGTTTGACCACACCTGGGAGATGGAGGGAGAGTACAATTGGAAAATTCTGGCAGACAACTACAACGAGTGTTATCATTGCAAGACTTCACACCCAGATATCACAGCTATTGCAGACCTAAGCTCCTACTCAGTCCAGACCAAGGATAATCACATTCAGCACTTTGGCAACCCTACATCGGAGCAGATTGCACGGGGATTTCGCGTCGCCAGTACCTATTACTTTCCTAATGCATCGATGAATATTTCGTGAGTTGCAACCTCACAGATGCTCAGCAAGTTTGAGGCGTGGCTGACTTAGATCAGGCCACACTTTTTCTTCATACAAAGATTTGTGCCTAAGAGTCCTACAAAATCAGCAATGAAGTACGAAGTCTACAGAAATCGACATTCTAGCGAGGAAGACTTTGCAATCATCAGCACCATGTACAAAAGAATCATGTCCGAGGACAAGTATCTTTGTGAGAATGCGCAGAAGAATCTCAATTCTGGCATTTTTGTAAATGGCGAATTGCATCCCAAGATGGAGAAAGGCCCCTTGTTCTTCCAGAACTTGGTGCGGGATCTCGTGAATGATCATCACAAGGGGGAGGTGGAGGCTAACCACGAGATTTGGCCAGCGCAACAGAACCTTCCGAAGACCGCTACAGCCAGCAGAAGGGATCTCGACTTTTGCTCGGCCGTTAATTGCTGCAAGTTCTCCAAAGAGGTCACAACTTGGTAGTATGGCATAATTGAATCAAAGGTTTCATTGCATTCCTAAACTGTCAGTTCCTCAACTGTTGTAAGTATAGTGCTAAGTGCGCTAGGTTATCTGATTGCTTATGTGAATATTTGAATGGCATCTGCAAGACCAGCCCCATGTAGGCCTCCCGGGATCAAGGCCACAGGAGATTTCTCATAGAATTTTTTTTTTTTTTTTTCCTTTTCAAACTGGCCAACTCCAAGTTGCGCCCAGGGTAAATGTTCGACTACGTGTATGGGAACTTGGCTGATGCCTGATGGCGGCCCAGCGAGGCATGGGGACCTTCCCTCCCCGGTGATCCACAGTGGATCCGCAGAACAACACATTTTATGCATGAAGTTCCCAGTCATTAAAGTCTTCAAGTCACGTTCAATATACTGGTAATACAGCAGAACATGCCGTGGCCGATGAAAATGTCGCTCTGCTTGCCAACAGCCCCTGTTGTGGGAACCGGGCCTACGTGAGAGTCAAGCTTCCAAGAGAATCCCTCCACAGGTCGCATTTAACCTTCGACATACGCATAGTATTGTAGACCGAAGCAAAACGGCACCTATCACAGAGGCTGTTGAGACGCCAGGCGTTGGTAATCAGTGCCCCAATGGCAAGAAGTCCAGCCTCATGTTGGCTTTGCCAATTAACGAGGCAAGGTTTAAGGCCATACACATACTACGCCAGTCCCATATCTCCTGGTGTATTGCATGGAGACAGAGGCCCACTCGCTCTAATCTATTGTCAGGCCACTCATTGGATTCATGCCAGACGGATCGCACTGCAGATCCACCATGCCTCAACTAGTCACAGCTGCTTCGTCAAGATAACGAGGTTTCCGGTCCTTCTACGGGGGTTAAAAACACGTCTATGAAGATAGGGCTCGATTAAGAGGGAGTGCAAAATGGACACTCCTACACTGATATAACTTATCTTGCTCCTGTAACGCCTTGCTCGGACCCTTCCTCAAACTCATAGGTATCCATTCCATCCAATTCTGGCTTCAGCTCATGACAACGCGAAACGTTCGACTCAGCCTCGAGCCAAATGTGTGTACCGAAAAGAGACACGGAAAAGAACAATTATACTCATCTCAAAGACATTGTCAACAAACAAATTTATAGAATTTCTTCCACCTGGGCCAAGTGGCGCGTTCATCCATCTCCTGCGCCACCAAAATTGGCAAGTTGAACTCTCGCCGCCCTGTGTCAACATCCATATCGCGCACCTTGACATATTTCGTCCTGTATAAGATCTTGTGCACAAGGTAGAACAAGAAGGTGATGGGAAAGCCCATGTACTTCAGAAAGAAGTTCTGTGCTATGGCGCTCGCAGCCATGGTTCGCCAGCCGACGGGAAAGGCCGCTAGCCAAAATTGCGCACCGAGGATAAAGATGTTGAGCGCGATGCCAAGATAGGAGCCGACGACTCCGACTTGTGAGACGAAAGGTAAGGTATCAAGACAACGCCCGTGGAAATCCCAGGCGCGCCGAAAACGAATATGACAAAGGCAAATTGAGAACCAAATGAATATTGAGGAAAGTCCAGAAATTGCGACGAGCCAGTCGAGCACGTTCGTCCTAGTGTGAAGGTCGGCAAGGTAGGCAAGGAGGCCGAAAACAGCAGCCACCGCAATAGCAACCAGCGGGCGTCCCTTCTTGTCCACGTACCCCAAGACCTTTGGTGCTTGATTGAGCTTGGCCAGGGCGACAAGGGTTCGCGAAGCCCCGAACACGGCTGAGTTGCCCACGGACAAGACAGCGATCAGGATAATGGAATTCATGACGGATGGAAGGACTTGGATCCCGGCCCCCTCGATAGCGATGACAAAGGGCGAAGCCTTTGCATCTACGCTACTATTAGCGTCGAGGAGTCGAGGGTCGGTGTATGGGACCAAAAGTCCTACAAGGGTGAGGGAGACGATATAGAAAAGGGTGATGCGCCAAAAAACCTGCTTGATGGCCGTGGGAAGGGACTTCCGAGGGTTGGCTGTCTCAGCTGCGGCCAGGCCAATGAGCTCCGTTCCAGCGAAGGCAAATGCCGCCGTGATGAAGATGCTAGACAATCCTTTGAAGCCATCATTGAAAGCGCCCGGGTTCTGCCAATACTCGCCGCCAATATATCCGCTATCGGGCGTCCCGCTGCAGTTGATGACAATTCCAAGGAGACTAGGTCGACATGTCAGAGTTACAACTACAAGTACGAGGAAGGCATTTGCGCTCACATGAATCCGATGACGGCGATAACCTTAATAATGGAGAAGGCAAATTCAGCTTCGCCATATCCCTTGACGCCAAAAAGGTTAATGATGATGATAGTGACTAAAAATATCGTCACGAAAATGGCATTCGGAAGCTGATCGTTCCAGTACCGAATGGTTAAAGATGCTGCTATAACTTCCAAGGGCAGAACAAGAAGCCATTGTATGGCATAGCTACAACGATCAAAGTCAGTATCGAATCGCCAGCCAGTAGTGGCGTCGGGACAACTTACGTCCAGCCCATGGCAAATCCCCAAGAGGGGTCCAAAAACCGAGTCGCCCAGGAAGAAAAAGACCCGGTTATGGGGAATATCACAGCCAGCTCTCCAAGAGCTTGACACGTGCAGTACAGCATGATGCCAACGGTGGTAAAGGCAATCAACAAAGAGCCAGGACCTCCAGCTGACAACGCCTTTCCGGATGCCACGAACAAGCCTGTGCCTATTGCGCCTCCGATGGCGATCATCTGCAAATGCCTTCCCTTGAGCTTTCGCGCCAAGCCTATGTTGGCGGACTGAATTGCCGCCGCTCTCAGGTCGTAATGATATAGGCCGGTGACGCTGCTGACCTGGGTAAGGTGGTCGCTGGGGAAGAAGCTCGCACTCGATTCATCAGGCTTGAAGCTGTCGAGAAAGCGCCGGAAGCGGTGCGGTGACTGAGAGTCATAGTCCGGTTCTCGCATGCTGTGTGAGCTGCCTTGAACAATAGATTCTTCTTTCGCCTTGAAGTTGTTGATGGGATTGAGCTCAATGTCCCCTTGTGGCGCCATGTTCGAAGACTGGCACACGCCTTTGGATATCAAGAGACCATAGAGGCAGAGGGGCTAGGTAGGCCGCGTTACCGAGCGACGAGTGGGCAGTTGAACGGTGTTTCATGCGAAGCGAGAATCGCAAGTGTCGACACAGTTCGAGGATCACTGTTGAGAGCGCCGACCGGACCCCCGGACGCAGTGAAGGTGAACTCGCAGTCGTCGCGGTCGTCGCAGTGTCAGGGTCGTCGCAGTCGTCGCGGTTGTCGCAGTCGTCGTGATCGTCGTGGTCGTCGCAGTCGTCGAAGTCGTCGCGGTCGTCGCGGTCGTCGCAGTCGTCGCAGTCGATGCCGCAATCCGCAGTCTGTAGCGACGGTCACAGTCTTAGTCTATGGGAACACTGTCTTCGCACATAGGCGCGATGTCTGGCAGGGAATATTAGACTGGGGATAGTTCAATGGAAAGGACGAAGATGCTCCACGCTGGCGGTTGAGGTGGTGGAGATAATGGACGCGAGATAGCGAGCATGTCCACTAGCAAAGTTAGTCGTATTGGGGTGTCAGGACTACGAGTAAGGACCGCCTTAGGTAAGGTACGTACTCGATGCGGCTTGATGCCAGTCGGCGAATTTAGTGGCGCATCAGTGACCTGCCAGACCAGAAAGTTGCGCTAGACGGACAAGTACAACCTAAGTTGCTAAAAGGTAGGTTATCTATCCGTACATGTAGTTGGCTGGCCCTCCGTTGGAACCACGTCGACAGTATGTTCGGGCATGTCATCAGCGGCGAACAGGTTGGCTTGATTGGCACCTGCATCTACATGTATCGATCATTAGCGCAGACTCGTTGGTCAGCGATAATTGCCCACGACGCCGTAAGTCCAGACTCTAAGGCCTCCTCGTTGAAGGAATATCCAACAATGCTAGGATGCGGTTGTGTCATACGGACCCTGTAATATTCAACCGTCACCATGATCTCCTGCAGCTCAAGTGATTTCCAGGTCCTAGAGTGCCGTATTTCGTATCGAACCTAGCGCTTTACTGGGTGCTCTCTACTCGAACGTCCCTAAATCCCTGTCGCCAGGGGCCACCTGGAGCCTACCGTGCTCAATGTATAATTTTTTACATGGGCTGTCTTGTACATTATGCGGCTATGCGCAGCTGAGGGAGGCTGCCCGTACGTTACTCTGGAAACGAAATTTACTCGGGCTGGGCTCCGATGCGGATCGTAAATTGGATGCCCAACTGAGTGACAGAATGAATCATGATCAAGGACAAGATGGGTGGCCATCTTTAACAGTCGTCGCAACGCCTACTTCCCTTCCAAGCTACATGTATCCTTGCCATCGCAAAGGTAGATAGGTGGCTATCCTAGCGGAAGCGGCGGTACGGATAATCGCACTTGAGTGGTGCCAAAAAAAGTCAGGTGTCGGATGTCTCAAACTAATGGTGATGCACCAGAACGCCAAAGCGCCATGGCACAGGCAAGTCTGGCATTGGTATAACCGTGATGCGTGGATTCTCCGATCCAGAGCTTCTTAACCCAACCCTCTTTCCCGCTCCCTTGCACTTGGTTCTCACAGGGATTTCAGCCTGTTGCGGCGCAGGTGCGTTATCCCTTGCGTGAGTTTACAACTGAGTTTTCCCAAATCTGGAAGTGCCATCTGTCTTCATACGAGACGTTACTGAGGCTCATCAGAGCCGGTGATTCCGACAGTCGGTCAAGTTTTCGGACGATGACGTTGTCAAAGTACACGTACTGGAACATTTATACAATATTAGCAGCTCAAGAAGTTACGCTACTAAGCTTGGTTTTGTTTATAGGACCAGATATTGGCAGGACACATGCAGAGAAGCAGTCATCGCTACACTGCTTACTATGCCATCCTTGACGGTAAACAAGAAATTGCAGACAGCTCGTAGTTCTTTCTCTCAAGACTTGCATAGAAATTGTTCTCGCTCCACTCCACATATCCAACGTTGCTCCTGAAGTCGCATACGACACGACGTCAACAGCCATCTTTAACGAGTCGAAGCGCAAGGATAGCAAGCTAAGACTTCTATGATGTCCTTTGTCGATGAGTGTGTCTGCAGTAGCAGTCTGACATTGTCGATGAAACTGTCCACTTTGTATCAAAGGCAATGTGACGTCCATCACTAGGTGCAGAAAGTCCAATCCTATAATCAAAAGCCTCAATTCCGAACGCATCGCTTCTCGCACCCGCGCACCAGGCTACGATACGAAAACCCTATGTACCTGTTGCAACGACCTTTTAAAGAACACACAAGTCCTAGTACGGTTACTAGAAAGGCGATAATCATCAACAAAGTGTCGATTCGCACATGATCTGCAATGTAATTCAAGGCTCGCCCATCCGATCCGTGCCACGACCGCCCGGCCGCGTGCCCTATCACTGTTCGTCTGTAGCCTTCATCCAGCAACGCCAAGTCATGTCGCAGCGTGTCGTGCATCCAGGCATACGTCCGTAATGCCGACGTTACCATCATCGGTCCCGTCGACCAGAATACCTGAAGGTACGGGAGGGGTATTCTCTTCGATGCCGCGCCGCCGCGCCGCTTGGCCTCGAAGAGCGTCCATTGCAAAAACGAGGATCCACGCTCAGCCATGAAGAAATGATTACTTAGACTGTTGGCTCCTGTCGTGGAAGCAAAGATGGCTTGCAGGCCTAGGTGTTGCAGGCATGAAATCTGTGTGGCCGACTTTGGGTATACATCTAGGTCGGCGTATATGCCTCCTTCTGCGTAGACGACTAATAGCCGAGCCACATCGGCTCTCTGTATATCCTGAGGATAGCCTTCGTATGTAGATAACAACCAGGTGTAATTGTTTTTAATGAGCTGAAGAATATCGTCGTCGGTCCAAAGTTTGACGGTATAGTTCAGGGGCTCGAGCATGGTCTTCCACGATCTGGGAGACGGCTCCATGTCGGTGGAATATGTTTCAACTTCGACAGTCTTCCATATTTGGTGGACAATATTTGGTATTCCCGCATCGTTTCTCGGGTGAGGGTCGTTAGGCGGATCGAGTTCGGCCGCTGTGCATCCGTTGATTATGTCCATCGCCTCGGACAACCGGCCGGAAAACGCAAAAGTATCGGCAAATCTTAGTTGACGGCTAGCGAGAATGACAATTAGAGATAGAAGAGCTACAAAAGAGATAATCTTCAAGCTACTCCTAGAAATAGCTGTCATTGTGGACTGTGATAGAGCTTGGGCCGATGAAGCACCCGCGATGAGAGGTGACTTTGGGGTCTTTGCACAAGTGACATCAAACTAAAATTCAGGAGAGTACAACGGGGGATATGACGAAAAGTGAAGCCGGATGAAGAAATAGAGAGGGTATTCTCAACTTGCACCGTTCCAGTCGCGCCGAAGCGATAGCGAGAACGAGGCAGATTGTGTCACAGTCGCAGGTGCAAGAGTTGAGAGTAGAGTGTACAACACGGGCATTTTACCGTAGGCGGCCAATTTAGGCCCAAGGGCCTATATAGCGGGGCTAATCGCCCGACCTACCTATTTTGAACAGGGTAGCCAGACAGACCCCTGAGTTCATGCTTGATTCGGCATGCCCCGAAGGACGCTTTGCAAGCTAAGGGGGCATTACGAGTACCCCACGGATGATCAGATGGCCCCGCATGCTCATCATTCTTTTCACGGGGCCTGTTTAGTTCAGTTGAGGTACTCGTGGCCCTAAGCATTTGGCTAAGACGGTTTGATGCTGCTCGTCTTGTTGTACAGATTACAGCATGAAGTGATTCCTTTGTTTCCTTGCCGTAGGCACTATCTCTCTCATTCTTCTTTGGCGGTTTTATTGTCAAAAAGCTGCTTGTACGTGAGTGCCGGGTCAGCTGGGTTGCTGCAACAACATTTACTGCGCTTGTGGTATGACTGTTCTGCCTCAACAAAGTAGCCGAGGGTACTATTTATCCGAAGATATTTGTTGCACATCAGCGTGCGCCAGAAGAGCTATCCAAAGTGAAAGAGGAGATGTGCAAACTTTGCAGGACTTTGGGGGGGTTCCTCTTGTTTAAGTTCTTCAAAATCCTTCAAAAATCCATTCAAATTAACGGCGCGATTCGCCATGTCAGCGATCAGCTGCTGTGCAGTACGCAACCCTTTTCCACTTGCCGAAAAATAGCATTCCCCGTGCTTCATCTCGTAATATCACTATGGTTCACTGATAAAGCGAGCGATGAAATGCATCTCAAGGAGACGGCCTCTGCCCGAGCGGCCCCTCAGCTGCCATGGCCCGCTGCAATTCGGGTTAGCGCAGGAAGCTTACGTGGTTCGATAGAACTACTAACGAATAGGGCCTAAATTACCCGAGCGTTTTGCCGTAGGCGGCCCATTTATACCCACGAGCCTGTTAGGCGGGGGCTGCTCACCCGTTGGCAAAGGTATCTCCTCATTTTGAGATGCACCCAACAAGGCCTTGCTCGAAATATCTAGGATGTAAATGTACATTAAGAAAAGCAATTAATTCTTGGAAATGCTAAACACATAAATATCTCGCATCTCGACAATTTTCTAATTCGTACTGAGTTCGGTGATAGTATCCCACGGGCGCCCACGAGCGAAAGTTTAACGCCCTAACCCAGGGAAGTGCCCTTTGGTCACGATCTCGACACATGCACATTGGTACCTAATACACTTCTGGGCCGTAGGGCTGCCACGCGTTGCCTTAGCCCCTTTCGACCCTTACCGTCTATATTTGTCCATGTCTCCCGCCCACCATGGGCCGCGCAATCTGCTTGCGGTTATGGAAGGGCGTGAGGCTGTGCCAAACGTCACTCATTCAAGGACTACGCAAGCTTTTGTCAGCAGGCCCCACAGGGCGGGCCGTGATGTGGGTCTTATTTGGCTTCAAACGTTCAAACAGGCAAGAAATACCTACTCGTACGTACGGAGTACCATGAGCTGCCATTCCTCAGTGCGTAGAAGGGTAGGCGGCAAGACACCCGACAGAAGCAAGCAAAGTGCTAGTTGAATCGTTAATGGTCACGCGAAGCCAAGGCAGCGCCATCAAAATCGTTGGCAAGCACAAGACTCCAGTCAATGGTACTAAGATTGGTGTATGCCGCAAATTGCACACCAACAGCAGTGCACATCTCTGTCCCGTCCCAATCGTAACCCGCATCATTCGTCGCCTCACTTTCCAGTTCACATGCAGCGATCATTAATGCAAGGCCAACAACGCCATGTGCATCATGCATTACAACGAATGCTCTCAAATGCACGAAAGTGGTCATGTGTCTCAGCCGAATCAAATTAGCGCAATCAAGGCATTTTGTTGATCTTCTAGCGTAGGACTGCGTAAAAGTGCGCCGTGTGGCTGCATATGTCTCGTATTTGTGGATACACTTGAGCGCAGGGAGGAAGTTAGCCAGACAGGCAAGGTCACAAGGGGCTGACTTTGACCCGTGTGCTTACGTCTGCCCTTGACGACAATGGGCTGCCAGTGCCAGTCTCCCCATGTATGCCGTCTCGTGACCTGATCTGCGACGGCAGGACGCTTGGCGGCGAATACAGCAGCGGTGGGTTGATCATTCAGCGAAATGCTTCCGAAGCTAATGTCAACGTAGCGTTGCAGCCCGTCAGGGAGACGGCAAGTTCCTCAGAGTCAAGGGTTACGTGAATGGATGACGAGACACCATCATGGTCAGGAGCGTGGTACGTACAAGGTAGAATTTAAGCTGAATTCAACCGAGCATAATAAAACAACGATTTCGAATTGCTTGCGTGGCCGTATCAAATGCGACGTCAATGCTGCCTTGGACGCGAGGACTCACCGCACAACTGGACCTCGTCCTGCAAACACGCCCCGTCATTACTGAATCTTTAATCTCTTCAAAATTCCGGATCTCCGAGGCTTTTAGAGTTGATAAGCGCCGCAATCCGGATAATCTGATTCCTGTTGCTCGAACTAGCCAACTCAATGAAGAGGAGTCATCCAGAGTTCACAAATCCCTTCAAAGCCTAAAACCTGATGGCGGTACTCTGGTTCTAATAAATCTTCCACCACTATTGAGTCTCGTTCTCTCCCTCGCGATGCAAATTGCCGACCTACAAGTTGTTTCAAATAACCTACTCGTCGGCCCAAGTAAAGGCTGCGATCTAGGGTCATCGCCAGGATGGCGAGCCACCCCAAATGAACGATTGGATAATTGTTCGGACGATAGTTTCTGCGCATTTTGTACAAGCGAACCTTTTATATGCTTTCACGCTAGTTCTCGCATACTCGAACTAGATCTTCGACCTGACGCAGGTGCAGACTCCATCGCATTGAACATTGTAAAGATGCCTTGGACTCTTTATTAAGAAACTTAAAAAGGGTTAAAGATATTAAACACAAACACAGACACAAACACCATTGTACACGCACGGTTGAATTGCGTTCTGTTTGCTCATCGAAGCTAGAGTATTTTGGCGTCGTCGGGACACAAGCAGTAAAGAGGCCAACGGTCGCTATTCCAGGAATATACAGAATAAGCGAGCTCACAGTCTCTTCTTCCGGTGCCGACGCTATTTATAACCGATTTTTCAAATTCCTTCGCGCCGAGGTTGCCTTTCAGCGGTGCCTTAGTTGCCAGAACTTTCGACCCTGGTCTGGACGAATGGCCTTGAATCTCACCTAAATTCACGCATAAATATATGGAATCACAAGGGGGGTCGTCGAAAAGGGAACGCACTTTTAGTGCGCAATTCTTGAAGAAACGGGTGAACGCTCTTCACAGTTTGAAGCAATATGTAACGGCGGTACTGATGCTAGTCGCTGAAAGTCATCATTCAGAATTTACAAAAGATCAGCTTTCAAAGGCACGGCACTAATCTACTCATACAAAGATTCCGGAATGAAGCAAACTCGGCGTATTTCGATCACGGGAGAGGTGCAAGCCCAATATTACTATCCAGTCTCTATTCTCCCATTCAAATCCTGATGGAACACACTTGAATGGCCGAGGAAGATCTAAATCAGCATATCCGGGCTCCGAATGCCGACTTTCTCTTCTTCCCTGGAACCACAAGTACCAACCTACACTTTTGCTAGGTGAATCAGGGTCTCGCAGTCCCTGTGCTGCGGGGACACCAGCCCAGCTGTGCTTGTTACCACACGTGGCGCCCATCGAGAACCTTGGTTTCCTCTTTCGCTTAGGATTTCTGACATAAATAGGTTTGGGGCCATTTTTTGTAGTTCTTTGGGATCGCCTTGCAATCAATGCGTGTCCCCGATGAGCAGGGGAGCTTCAAAGCACAACTGGAGCCCGAACGCCCCGGCACGATGTACATCATACTATCAACGACACCATGTGATATCAGTAACATTATCAGGCTATGCGCAATCATTCCAATTCTCTTGACTCCATTGATGATCAAGGTCACAATTTGCTTGTCTAATGCACCGCCTGTTGATCATAGAACAAATCACAAGCATGCGGATGTTGCAAGCAGTACTTGGGCACCAGGGGAGTTGCGGCGATCCCATTTGCAACCAGATACTCCCTAAAGTTCAGTATTCTCTGCGTGAAAGTAGTCGTCCTCTTTTTGCCTGTGGCGGGGTCTTTGTTGCCTGACCATACCAACTCAGCTAACGCAGCAGCCCTAGGCCACATCTTCCCGCTGATGACGACATCGTCAACCTGTTCAGACCACAGCGGAGCGGCAGCGCCAATAATGTGTTTAGCCTGGTCGTCAGTCAAGTTCGTGGAAAAGTCGTAGTCGTAGATCCTCTGCCAAGTTTTATACGGTGCGCACCAGGAGCCGCCGATGCCCCCGTAGTTGAAGGATGCTGTTTGTCCTGCTGGGTCTGGGTTTTCCTGGACGTTGTAACGAGCATCATTAGTGACATAGCCACCGAAGCCGCAGTCCAAATACAGAAAGTCTGAACTGGAGACTATGACGTCGTAGCCCGCGGCAGTCAGTTTAGCTATATTGGCAATTCCGTTGTTCCAGGATTGCATAATGATGTCCTTGGAGACATTGGTAGCGTGGGCATCGGCAGAGAGGACGACGTCTTCCCACATGATAAGGCGACGATTCTTCTTCCCTGTGTTCTTGGTCGAGGTGAAAATTGGCATCGAATGATCAATCCAGTACTGATTGAGGTCAAAATAGGTACGGGATTTATTTGCGGCGAACCAATCACGAATTGGCTTGCTGAAGTTGAAGCATCCTGTCTGAAGCTCATCGCCACCTACGTGGAAGAAATTGTCCGCAAAACGCCCCGAGAGCTCCGAGTACACCTTCTGCACAGCCGAGTAGGTCTTGGGGTTGAGGACGTCCAATTGGCCCGGGTTCGGCTGTACGGCAGTGTGCAATGGCCAGTTATCATTGGACCACCAACTGTTTTGGCACGTCACAATATCTTCGTCGATTTGCTTCCATCCGGACGCGGAATGGCCCGGCATGTCAATTTCCGGAATCACGCGAACGCCTCGTGCGCGGGCATAGGCAATGATGTCTTCAACATCTGCCGGAGAGTAGGTTTCTCCGGTGGAGTAGGCGTCCTTCGTGACCTCAGGAAAGGCGTTGATGTGAATAGGCCAAGACTGAGTATCTGTAATGTGCCAGTGCAAGATGTTCATTTTGGACAGTGAAAGGCCATCGATCTGTTCGTGAATCTTTTTGACGGATATGAAGTTTCTGCCCGAATCGATCATTACGCCCCGATAAGGGTATTTGGGATAGTCTTCGATCGTGACGGGCTGTTCGACTATGAGTCCACGCCGACCATCTGAAATAACTATTTGCTGGAATGTCGCGAAGGCATGGAGCGCGCCCCATACCGTCTTTGCCGTGACTTCGACCGTCGAGGATGACGGCGTGATGGCGAGGGTGTAGCTCTCATCCACGCCATGCTGTAGGTCAGCCGCCCAGTCAGATATTTTGATGTTGACATCTGTCAGCCACCTATTGCTCGTGGTTGTAGTACTTTCTTCCCGCTTAGAATTGCTGTGGTTACTGGAAGTTGGAAATGGATCAAACACGGGTATCGGCGCTTCAATTGCCTGCGGCACCCAGTTCAATGTAGTGATTGCCTTGTATGCCCGACTCCAGGCCTCATTGAGAAGGCGTCCATTATCTCCGGAGCCGTAACCAGCATTTGTGCGAAGACTGAGTCGGCCGACCGACTTGGGGCCGGACGTGCCCCAAGTGACTTTTTGCGGCGCGGGTAACGGATTGACTTTGACAGCCAAGCTGACGTCGACCATCGCAGTGAGGCCTAGAAGCGTGACGGGGAGACTTTGGAAGCGCATCGCGACTAGGTGCACGGGGACGGAATAACAGATACGCCTCAATTGTGCAAATGTCGATTTGAAAGGGCCAGGTAGCGTCAAGGGTAGGCGACGCCGTGCTTTTTGTAGAAGAAATTACGTGAGCCACGACAGGAGGCGCGCTTGTTGGTAGCTACCCGACAAAACGATGCTACGTGAAGTAGTAATTGACCTGCGCATTGTTGATCTCCGTTCTTGGAGACGAGAGTGGAGGGCGCAATCACGGGATCATGGGATGAATGATCGAGATGTAACCCTACGAGCCGTCCAGCTAGGGAGGGTAGCTTCTGCCAAACGAGCTACAGGAGATGCAAATGAGAGTGGAGTGCATGCACAGGTGAGGACAGGGGGTGAGGGCGAGCGGACTGAGTGCTCTTTGAATGCCTCAGCTGCAGCTATCAGATGTTACGGGATGGCCAGGATATCCAATATTTAATATATTCATAGGTTTCCTTGCGCCCTTGACCCATGGTTCTACGTATGTGCCTGCCTGGATTTACCGGGTAGTGCTTGTAGGATTAGCATTCCGCCACTGCCACCAGGCCATGACGACTCCGCTCTGGCTAATTGCTCCTCCCCCGCATTACCACGTTAACGTTACCTCACAGATCGAGTGTCACGGTCCGGCTGGTTTGACGCCACAGTTCAACCTAGATCACCAGGCTCACTTCTCCTCCACTACTTCAATTATTTCATTTATTAGAGTTGAGGGCAAGGACATCATGTGGCAATGCAAAGGTACTGGAGGCGGTTTTCCTGTCCATTCCATATTCTGGCCGATAGGCAACCCAGTGGCTCGGTCGGCGACCTTCGGCGACGTCTTTGTAAACACCTTGATCCATTCCAATTCAGATCTCACTTAACTTTGCCCCTTCCAGGTAGAACTAAAAATCTGGCAGCCGCGTCGTCTTCGATGGGTGTAGAGTTTCGTTTCCCAGCTTTCGGAGATGGGAGAATGTGAGAATGGCGGAACGGGCCGGGGAGGGGGGGGGGTGTGAGGCAATTTGGACGACAGCGTTGCAGATGTTACATTGGTTGCGTCGCCTGCGGCTCAGGGCTGGGTTATTTTCCCAGCTGTTTTGCGCGCTGGCCTGCCATAGCATTGATCAGTTCTGTACCTGCAGCTTCCTACAGGCTCAATAAACACTATCACAGAAGAAGCATTCCCCGCGAAAACCACATCACGTTGAATGCAATAGTGCGTTGGTAAACGAAGCTGCCGCCTTAATACAAAACATTAGGTTATATTATATGACTGCAGTGGATATCTGTCCGACTCAATATGGTTGGCTGAATGCAGCAAGTTATTAGTAGAATGGTCTTCAGATCGGGTTTCAGGCATTGTTCTGGCCACGGCTTGCTCAACTCGGTCAGCATTGTTATTTGAAGTACAGCAGCATGAAACGATTCTTCACTAAATTACCATGGCAATGAAGTACCTTGCGGATGAAAAGTGTGCAAGTGATGCGTAGCAGTCATGAAGTTGCAAGGTTCGCCGCATTGATGCCATGGCATCGGCGTTAAAGTTCCTGACAGCTCGTCTAGTAGTCCGCTTTCCTTGGGGGATCGATTTGGCACGGAGTACGAAGTGCATAGTGCAAGGCAAGCTAGCTGCTCTTGGTGACGCGACAAATGCAGCGCCTTTACCTTGCGAAGGCAGCTTTGACTACAGCGAAAAGTCATGTCTTGCAGTCCTGGGTGCTGATCTGACCAAGTGCTTTGCCAAGAGCCCCAGCCAAAGTCCACGTTGCAGCACAGAGCAGGAGCTCCAACGCTACGAATTAATTGTGGTGGCTTTACTGGCCGGGGCCTGGATCTGGTCTGTTGTGCTACTGGATCAGCAGGTTTAACTTACCCACAATCTCGGATTGTGATCCAGGGGACCACAGTATGGCCCCGGAGGGCTAAAAGCCAGAATCGGGGAGTTCGCTACATAAATTCAGATGGGCTTCTATAGCACTCTTGGTTGAAGATTCCCTCAAGTCAGGTTGTCTGTATTAAATTTCTTTGCAACTAGACAAATTTACCAAGGGTTTCGAGCAATTACAACAGCAACCAATACAAGGTCTCAGCGGCCGCAGCAGCATCCTCCTCGCCCGCCACGGGCAAGTCTATGTCAACCAGCCACGGCATCCGGGGCGGCCTGGACCGGAGCTCCACCGCCGCGTTCACAAAGAGCGTCTGCGCGCCCCGCTCAACGGCGTGCTCTCCGTCCGGAGAGACGTCTACGGCGCAGCAGGTCGCCTCGTCCACGGGCCGGGAGTGATGCCGCTGCGTCGTCATTGCTGGCGCAGGACCGAGGCTGCGCTTTCCATCGCCGGCATTCTTGCTGGCCGGTAGCAGACTCGCTACGACCTGGGATTGCTGTGCATCAACCAGGTTGCTGTAGATAGGGGCACTCGACCCGAAGAAAGCAGCCGTCCCACCACCTGCGCCCGGCACAACCATCTCACGCTTCCAGGTGACCAACTCTACACCCCACGCCCCATGGATATGCCCGAAGCAGTGCACACGTGGCCGCGCGCGCTCAACGGCTGCCAGCAGCCCCGCGCACCCGGCACCGGCTGCACCGCAATGCCCAATCCCCGTCCCGTCACGGATGCCCCTCGGCGGGCCGTGCGTCATCACCACGTCTACTGCGCCGTCTCCGTTCCGCGTTATCGGGGCCATGGCCCATTTGTGAGGGTTCGACCGGTCGTACTGGAAGCCCCAGTTGCCGCGGCGCGGCGTCAGCGGGTTCGCGAAGAGCCGGAGGCGCGCCCCGCCACCGCCCGCGTCAGGGTCCAGCACGAAGGTGTGCGTTCCTTGCGAAAGAAGGAAGATACTGTCGTGCCGTGCAGCGCGGCGGAGGAGCTCCCACGAGGCCTTGGCATCGGCGCCGTCCTCGGCCTCGCTTGCCTGTGCAGGTACACCACCCTTGTCTTGTGGCTGCTGCTGAGCTCGGTGGCTGCGGGCCCGCGTCCGCCTCCAGTAGCCCGGCTCGAGGCCGTAGTCGTGGTTCCCAGGTATGGCCAGCTTCAAAGGCGCATCGATGGCACGCAGCATCGCTAGTGTCCTCGCGAGCTCCGTAGACTGTGAGTCGTCAGTGAGGTCGCCGCAGTGAAGGACCACATCAGCCCTAGGGAGGGATGCGCCCTTTAGATCGTCGCCGTGGGTGTGGGAGAGGATCATCATCCGGATCTTGCGCCTTTGGAAGCTTATGTCTCTACCGAGGATAGCGGTAGGTTTGAGACGGCGGAAGGGGGCATATGTACGAGGGCGAATAGGGGCAAAACTTCGGTACAGCATGCTGACCAGGAGTGAGTAGCATATCCACGCTTAATGTAGGTAAGCGATCCAGCATACATATCGTGATCTTCTGCTGGCGAAGTGGCCTTGAGTCGTATTTGAACATCGTGACGGCTAGAGATGTTGTACATGCTTGCCATGTTTTGTAAGATATAACTAGAGGGTCAGATAAGGTAGGTGCGACTTGGATAGCGTAAACCTAATTTAAGGCCCAGTTGGTGAAGTAGAACCTAGGGCACATGAGTTAGTTGCGTAGCCTCAACCCTTTTAATTTAATTTTATTTTCTGTTTGTGAATAGCTAGACTTGATTACTTTAAGGATGCTTTGCCACTCGCAGCAATAAAATACGCAACACCCACCAATCTTCTACCCAGATTACTCCGTAACCAGAACTATATTAGCAGACTAGTGGCTTGCCTTGACAGGTGGCACCTGCACGGTTCCCAAGCCAAATTTCTCCTTCGAAACAAGACCTTGCCGCAGCCCTACATGCTTCGCCTATAACACGAATAGTGGTATCGGTATCATCTAAGTCTTCGCCCTGTCCTCGCTCTATCAAGGGTTTTTTTAAACTGTCCTGGCAGACTTATGCTAGTGCAAATGTTCCACCGAGGCGAGCTAGAAAGCCTGCTGACGTGATCCATTTTCACGCTTCACAAATGGGACGGTCGTACGCTCTTGGTGGGTTGCTGACCAAAAAGTGCTCAGAAACTTGCCGCTGCGATTCCGATGAGGCAATTCCACACGGCTGTCAACTCACTCGAAACAGAAGGACTCTCATTAATTTGACACAGGAGCTGCTCCTTCTGGAATCGGTGGCAAAAGATGACATGGCAGCGTGAGGTGATTTCACAGGGCCTGATCGGAATACAGTGCAACTTCACGCGACGGAGAACATTTCTCCGAAAAAAACATCTACAGCAGGGCCGAGATATCATGGCGGTAAAGAGCCAGACTGATGAACAGATGGTGGACCTGCTCGGTTGAAAACCTCAAGCTTTATACGATAGTATCGCTCGGTGCCACCTAGTGCGTGTGTTCGCGTGGGCACTCGCCGCCCAGTGGAAGTACCCACGCCTATGGCAACAATGTGAGCAGAAGGAGCGTTTGCCAAGGATTATGAAGCCCATTTTGGCCCAGGCAATTGCCGTTGTCGTCTCGACAGCGAAGAAGATCGCCGTCACCAACGGCGTTGACGCGGAGGGCCTCCCTCAACGCCTTGCCATCACGGCGACAAACCAAACACCGACTAGTCCCGTGCGATTGGTGGAGTGCGTGGCCGGGTGGTGTAATGCCAACCAGTCAGAAAAGGGAAGCCTCAAAAAGGTCTTAACATGAAAGGGGAACTTCTGCTATCAGCTCTTATCTATTACCCTTCGTACACGGCCGAATACTCATCCAATATTTCCTGCTTAAAACGATCATTAGCGTTGCTCTACCACGTGTGCGGCTGTACTCAAGAATACTCAGCTGACTATCATGGCATTTCCCCCCGGATAACGTGCGCCGCAGCCTTGGCGCTAAGTGCCTCAATGCTACCTCGGCATTGCGGCTCCGAGCAACTTCTTAATCTGGGATCCCCTCCGACAGGACACCATTCGTTCTGCTGACTCTTTAATAGGTCAGCGCGGGACTCGGCAAATGGTCGCAATGAGTTGGTGACGACGATAGCGTTTTGAAACGGCGCGGACTGACTTAGCATACGTACGGGAGCAGCCGCCCTTTGCCATTCGAAGCGAGGGAAATCCATGCAATGATGCACGCGCAGTGTGAACGCACACAATGTCGAGTGAACCACGCAGCCGACATACTATACAACACCCCGGAATCATTGGCCGCCAGGATGCGAATTGTCAGCTGCTGAACCCATTAAACCAAATCAGGGCTGGCCATTCCATTGCATCGTACTTTCCAGTAGATACCTAGAGGTGGCACTGAACCTGCCTCATTTGAGTTCGGTCACATTGTCATGTAGTCTATATTCCATTCGCGTTTCTATTTTCGTCATATTTTCATCAACCTTAAAGGAGAGTCAGAAAGGCCGGAAATGGCGGCAATTTTCCTGTACTGGAACAGAAAGCCGATGTCACCCCCGTATCTTTCGCTATGACAGACAACTGCCCTTTCTGGAAGTATCACGGCTTCAGTATGGCAGAGCGAAGGTCTCTGTATGCACTTTCAACATGCTCTTGTGGCTCTGCTTGGCTATTACCCCTTAGGAAGTTGCAAAGCTTCCAGCAAACTGTCAGCCGGACTATGAAAGAGACAAAAGATCACGAGGAGTTAGATCTCAGTAAGTATAAATACTATCCGTCGGTGTTCACTAGGCTCACCAAGCTCAGGCTCTTGATTCATTCCATCCAAGCCCTTCACAACCTTTGCCGACGTCCCTCCACCAAACAGCGACAAGTGTTCATTGTGAGCCATCTAGACGACAAGATGCAGACCTTTGGCGCATTTATTGTCTCCTTTTTAATGGGAAGCTGCCTCGTCTCAGCTGTCCCCACGACTCCGGCCGGGACATTCTCTGTCACTGCGAAGCATAACTCTCAGTTCAAGCCTCACGGTCCACTTGCGCTGGCAAAAGCGTACAAGAAGTTCAACAAGCCTCTGCCGGCAGACCTTGCTGCTGTGATTAGTCGCCTTGAAAAGCGCCAGAACACTGGCTCCGTGACAAATGTTCCCCAGCAGTACGACAGCGAGTATCTAGCAGCTGTCCAAATTGGGACGCCACCTCAGACGCTCAACCTTGATTTCGATACTGGCTCAAGTGATCTCTGGGTCTTCAGTTCCGAAACCCCTTCCGATGAGGTTAACGGTCAAACGTTGTATAAGCCAAAGTCCAGCAAGACATCTCGTTTGCTCCGTGGGCAGTCTTGGAGCATCACGTACGGGGACCAGAGCAGCTCGAGCGGCGACGTTTACACTGATGTCGTTACGATCGGAGGACTAGCCGTGAAGAATCAGGCTGTGGAGTCAGCTAAGCAAGTCTCCGCACAATTTACAAGCAGCCCAGGATCTGGCCTTCTTGGTCTCGCCTTTAGTTCGATAAATACCGTCCAGCCCCAGCAGCAGCAGACCTTCTTCGATAATGCCCAGCCACATCTCAAACAGCGTGTCTTTACGGCCGATCTGAAGCACCAAGCCAGTAAGTTGGATATTCTCTAGCAACGGTTTGCCATAAAAGGCTAGACGCATACTGACAATGAAATTGTCAAGATGGCAAATACAATTTTGGCTACATTGATAAGGCAGAATACAAAGGTTCAATCACATACACACCTGTGGACAACAGCCAGGGATTTTGGAGCTGGACTTCGCCAGGTTATGCTGTTGGCCAGGGCGATTTGAATGGAGAGTCCATCACCGGAATCGCCGACACTGGTACTACCCTGCTTCTGGTTCCAGACAATGTTGTCAGCGACTACTACGCTCAGGTGGACGGAGCGAACTATGATGACTCTCAAGGTGGCTATACATTCAGCTGTGGCACGACTCTTCCCGACTTCAGTTTCGGAGTAGAGAGCTCGAGTATCACGATTCCCGGAGAGTACATGAACTACGCGCCAACTGATGACTCAGGAGCCACTTGTTTCGGTGGAATCCAGAGCAGCGCTGATATCGGAATCTCTATTTTTGGGGATGTGGCCTTGAAGGCTGCTTTTGTCGTGTTCGATGGGGGCAATATGCAGCTCGGCTGGGCTTCTAAATAAGTGTGACGGTAACTGATCCTGTTACATGTTCACTCGAATGCCACACTTTGATGGAACTCTACAGTTCTGCGTGCTAAAACAATCTTTCCAGTACCAGTGTTTGTCTTGTTTCCGTTTGTTCAATAGTCCGAAATAGTGACTCCTGCACTCTTTGCGAGGGTGCGGAGTGCGAATATGCTCTACTTCGATCACTTGCCCAATTTTCGCAGGGAGATGATAGGGCAATTCACTATTCACCGAAGCTTTAGCCCCATGAGGTCCTGCTCGCCGCACACGCAATTGTTCTAATAATCGACTTAGCCCTATTTCTCATTTATCCTCGAGCTAATTCATGATTCCAATCCCATCCGACATGAAACTGAACGCCTTGGCTATTGAGATACCAAGATGCTATGCATTCGATTGAGCAAGGGGCGGGCTGGGGACACTGCTCTGGCCTCAGACCTGATGGAAGCACCTCACATCCTGAGAAATCGCGATGAGCGGGCCTCTGTCGGTTCGAAGCGAGGTCCACAATTTGTGGGAAAAAGTGATACATGGCGAGCCAGTGGCCCATGGCTGCAGGACTCCCATATGCGACTTGATCAGTGGGACCTACAACAGGTTACTTTTTACGGCTGATAGTGGTTGAAGAATGTTAGACTTACCAACCCCGACCCGTCCACTCATATGTGCGCAGTAAAAATAGTGCTCGCCCCCAGCTTTGGGGTGAGGCAGAACCAGCTTGTCCGAGCCTAATTCGGCGAGGGTCCAGAAGTGAACTTGCTCGTCACCAATAAAGCGTGTATCTGGCCTGATGCGCAGGATTACATTTTGCATTTGTCCTTGCTCAATAGTCCATGAACGCCACATAGCTCCGGCTAGAAAGATGGTTTTTAACTGATTGTTCAGGCGTCGGAGCTTGTTACCGCAGGGCTCAAGCATCAACGTTGTGCCGCCAGGATAATCTTCTTCTACCTCATCGACGCTCCGAACCTCGACGCGGCGTAAATTATCACCGTAGCATTGCCTGACGGCAGTTTCAATCAAGGCCTTCTGCGTAGGGCTGCCGTCTTCAGATAATATGTATGCGAAAATATCGACACTGTGAAATGCCTTATTATCTTGGATGAGGTATTTGACATGCGTATGACATGCTTGGGCGTGAGTTCTATAAAGGCCGGCGACAATGACGGCGAGACTTTGACTGTCTTGACGATCGTCAAATGAACGATACAAATCGCACTGACCAGTGATACTCAGCCGCCCTGAGTTTGAGAGGTGTAGCGTATCGAGGGCTTCAGCCTCATCGTCAAGCCCACGACTTTTATTTTTGCATTGTGGCTCGAAGTCGCTGTGCCAAATTACGGTCTTTTCTGAACCGGTATCAAGTCGAGCTTGGATCTCAAGTCGATAATGGCCGCCGTCGTTGGTCGTGAGCTCAACACTATGTCCGTCGAGTGTTCGATTGTCACCTGTTCCTGTCCACCAAAGAGGAACCATGTCCTTATCAATTCGTTGCTTCAACATCAAATCTCCATTCCGTTCTAGAGTCAAGAAATACAGCCCATTTGGGGAAGAAATATTTTGACCAGAGTGGAGGACGGTTACATTCGTGCCGTTGGCTTGGATGGAAAAAAACGCCCTTTGTGCCTTCGCATTCAACATCGCTGAGGTGGATGCTCGACAGGCGGTCGGATCGGACCGCGATAAACGTGACGTGTACAGTATAAGAATTAAGGCAAGAAAGAATAGCAGCTCTAAAATATGGACCGGATTGCGAACGGTGGGTTGGCAGGCTCGCTGGAGTGCTCGCGACAAGCGAGATCCGATATCACGTAGTGGGAACATGATAAGGGAGGAATTTGCTCCACGCATTAGGAACTTGGAAGCAGGCCGAGACTTTTTCGTGTCAACAAGGTGAATGAGGCAGCGGGGAAGAAGGGAGAGGGGGGGGAGGGGGGAGGGAGGAGAGGGTGGGTGAGTTTGCTAGCGACCGGCAATTCCTTAATTTCCTATCGGAAGGGTGAGCACGTAACTGATGAGTGGAGCCTGTTCGTATTGGATAAAAGAGTTTGGCGAGTCAACCCAGGACGAATGAGTCGTTGTTTGCGTTTACAGTGGGTTCTGAAAGTTCGAAGTGTACGGAGTCGGAACGCGTGCCACTTCTTGATGAGTCTGCACGTACATAATTTGTTATGTCAGGGGCTTGAGCGTGACGCGTCAAGTTCGAAACGAATAAAAGAAGATTCATCGTGATTGGTGAGGTTACGTTCTTAGGTGCCTAAATTCTTACGCTCAGTGGCATTCAAGAGCGAGTAGGGCAGATAATTACTGGTGCAGCGTTTTGAGAGGCATCCTTACATATAAGGATGGGCCTCCTCAAGGATGGCCTCAGGCCCCAGTCCAGAACAAAAACCCACTCATAGACTGATGAGATGAGGCTAGTTTATACTGGGCTGTTATCCGCGTGCTGGAGGCAAAATATCTATGTCATGCAGGTACTCTCTTCCACGATTGCCTGCAGCTGAGTCGGAATAGCTGACCCTTGTATCTGCTATGGACTGACCTCAACAGCCCACTTGACACAGTTCTCTCTCAAAGCTCACAGGAGAGCTGATCCCAATACCCTAGAGTACAGCATATAAATATTAGGCCTGGCTGGGATGTTCGGCACCGTTCACGGATGCATGGCAAATAGTATTGGCTTTCTCCAGCGCCTCCTCACACATTCGTAGGAACACAGAGCCCAACTCAGCCCTGTGCAATGGGATGAGGCTAAAAAAGAGCGACGCGGTGATTTGAAAGAGCGTTTCGCGGCGCAGGCGTACTGTGTAGGCATTCTCTACGAATGCAAAGAAGTATTCCTGTAGCTCCTCCAAAAGATCCTTGTCTGCTTGCTGCAAAAGGTGCTCGCCATTGTTGCGGATTCCAGGCAAGCTGTGGTTGTCTTCGTTCACGAACAAAACGTGATCGTAACCGCAGAGTGACTGCAGGACCTTGGCTAAGTCGTAGTAAACATCTCCCTCAGACGTTAGAGTGTTACCCTGCTGACATCGCACATCAATGAAGCGCACAGCATTCTCGTCCTCAGACAGGATGATATTGCTAAAGACTGGATCACCGTGTATGAGTGGCACTGGTACTGCCTTCTCCTCTGCCTCGTAAGCGTCTAAAATGACGCTCAGTTGGCTGAAGAGCGATGCTGCCAGCGGTCCGAGAACATCGTAGCGCGCACGGTTATCGTGATACCGGCGACGTAGCTTGGGACCGTAGTTGGCGTAAATATCGACACGATTGTTAACCTTTTCAAGAGAATGAGTTTTCAGCTTCTTCTCAAGAGCAGCGCCGATATTGAAATTTCGTTTGTTTGCTCGCTCGGCGGTATGGATGGCGCGGAGACCTTCCAAAGCCGAGAGAAAGCGACCTTTCGTAATTGAACGGCCGACAAGCATGTGAGAAAAGGTGAGCCCCCCGCAATTCTCCATTGTGATGGTGTAGGTACTGGTCTCAGTAATGAATTCGATACCGTAGACGGAGGGGAACAGATGCGCAACATCAGATGGCATGTGCGAATAGAAGTAAACTTCGCCAAGAATGTTCTCGGACTTGCTGGACTTGACTACCTTGTTGCCAATGATTTGAATGGTGTTAAAATCACGAGCCGGTATCATATTGGCGTTCTTCTCGGGGCTTGCATCTTCCGATGCGACCTCTGGCAGGCCCGGTATCGTTTGGTCATCCACTAGCCAGCCTATCTCCCGCATAGTATCGATGTTGGCGTTCACCGCGAGATCGTCAACGTAGACATCCGCGTGAGGTTTTCCGAAGTGAATTTCGTGGAATGGAACTTCGTACTTGGCCAGCTGTAAAAAGGTGACGGGCCCAACATCCGCGAGGACAGAGCCTGCATTCCCACCGTGGGTTCGCATACGGCGCGCGGTTTGCTTAGGACAGTATTAGCTTTTCTGCACAAGCAATAGTGGCTTTTGAGAGCTTCACTCAGCCTCTCACTGACGCGTGGCAGACTCACAATGATAATGTAATGACCTGCCTTATACAGTTGCTGGACAAGGGCAATGTTCTTCTTGATTGGAGGGCATGTAGAATAATCACCCGGAACAATTGGCGCGCCGACGAGTGTCATATCCAGATCGAAGCAGAAACGACGTTTCTTGAGCGTGACGGGAGGTTTGCATGTGTCGTCTTTGAGAAGTTGCAAGAATTCTTGGAGCTGTCGAGGAGTTCCCACGCAGCAAACTTCTTGCCTTGCTACAGGCATTCCGATGAAGGGCACGCCGCCTTGCATCATGTGGGCAACCAGTTGAGAAGTATAATACTCGCCAACCTCGGTTCCCGCAGAACGCTTTATGTCGATAGTCTCGGCGGCTTGCGACCTGAGCTCTCTGGCGGTAGGGAACACGTATGCACCGGTATTGGCCTTGGTGGAGATTGCTTTCTTCTCCTGAATATCCACAATTAACTCCAGTCCATTGCTACGGACGGGCAGCGTTAGCAACAAACAAGGTTTTGGAAGGGCGAGTGTCAAGCATACTTCGCCTCGGTTTTGATGTAGGAGAACGTTGGCTTATCGCCATCATCGGGGAAATAAAAGCAGCCTCCGTAGTTTGATGGCATGTTTCGAATAGAACTGAGAATATCAAACCAGTAGAGAGTGTCGCAATCGAGAGAGACCGTTCTTCGATCAAGGTGCTTCTTCGTCATGCTCTGGGAAACTACATGTAGCTGCACAAACGGAACAAGTTAGCGAGAGGAGTCGATGTTATTTAGCATAATCCATTGAACGACTCGGGGACTCACTGTCTCGCTGGCACCTTTGGTCCTATGCCGTAGTCTCAGGACGATGTGGTCATGATGTCCGAGAGCCTTGGTGATAAGCTCGCCTATGCGGAATTCATCGTCGATTTCTTCGTTCACAGCAATCCATACGGTATCGCCTTTCTGAAGACTCAGGCTATCCAAAAGCCAAAGGAGCATCGGCCGACCGACGATGTTGATTAGAGGCTTGGGATATCGATAACCATGCTTGGCAAAGCGCGAGCCGATCCCACCAATTGGGATGATGATATTCAAAGGCTCCAGGTTTGTATCGCTCGTGATGGCCATGCCATTCGCAGTGTTGTGTGTAGCCGACATTCCGAGCTACAGGTACCTCAAGGCGAGGTGGGCAAAATAGAAGCAGCGATTGCACAAATAAGTTACCAAATAGGAGGAAGGGGGAGGAGAGAATATATAGAGGCAGACGCTTGAAAGGGGGCAGCTGAATTGCAGAGGTCAGGAATTCTAAAGAAATAGCAACACCCAGGATGAAGGGGACACCAATTCTTCCTTCCGTGCCTCTCATAAAAGCCCGTAGGTCGTGCCGCAAGGCTTCCGAAGTTCCGGGTCTAAAAGTAATTAAAGGGTAACACCAATCTGGTGAAGATAGCGCTATTCTAAGCATCTGATTGGCGGTTTTTGGCTTCGTTCTTCGACCCAACCCACAAGCCTTGTGGCACTCTTCGTGTAAGAAGTGCCTACAGCCACATAGGGATTCCAAGCCTGCAGCATACAGTACTTGACTCCAGCGATTTCTTTCGATTAGGCAGCGCCGAGGTGTCACCCCATAGGGATAATAATGCAAAGATACATTAGACATAACTTCACCACTGAATTTTACCATACATCCGAGATTGATGCTGTTCATCTGCAGTTATTACGGCCTCTGCTCGTTAATACCGACCTCGATCTCCCTCGCGATCGCCCTACATCATGACCTATAGTTGCGGCAAATCTATGACTCACTCTTGATAATGATACAGTAGGTCTTCTAGAAATTTAGCAGAGCGACTACCTTTTTTTATCAAGGGGCCATGTACAGGCTGTAGCTTTGGAATCCCTGTGGGTTGTGCGCGTAATGCATTCCTTCCGCAGATTCCAGCTCTAAGGCTGTGGGTCTAAGAGGAAAGGCAAAAACCAATCAGATATTTAGCTGCCGAAAGGATAGGATGCCATACGCGTATTTCCAACGTAATTCTCTGAAGCAAATGGCTAGCTTGAACCATGAATCATGCGATATCAATGCTTGTACGGCGAGGTTTTGATTGGGTGAAAGAAAAGAAAATTGCCTTTGGCTCCCTGCCCCTTCCACCCGACGAAACGCTGTGCCGCTTTGCGTTGCCGATAGTGCGAGGGAATTCCTTTGGATAAGCTGCGCCGCACCGCGCTTGGGAACGCTGCGCCGCTTTGCCTTGCCAATAAAACTGCTCTGATTTTAGAGATTTCAAAGAGAGGAGTAACGTGAAATGAAAGCAGGCAGGCTACAATCCCGATACCAGTTCTAGGCCCTACCCCTGAACACATCCATTTCTTTTCCCGTCATCCTAGGTCTAAGCCGCCGCGGGAACGAGCGCATCTGAAGTTCAGAACGGAAATGACTGAGCTGCATGGCAGTCAAAGAATTGCAGACCCTTTGAATTTTCTTTTGACGAGATATCTTCCTCATACCATTCACTCCTGGCATCGTTATCACATGTATTAGAGTCCCTTCTTTGCGAACGCCTCTGGAAGTCGGTTGGGAGGTTTAACCGTCAACATGGCACGCCACGGCAGCAGATTTACGACACACATAAAGCCCTTCTTTCCAGTCTGGAGCAAACATCAGTACGCTGTCTACAGTGCCTGCGGACTGGTCGCAGTTCAGGTCGCCGTGGGTATCATTATCAAGGGCGCCCAGAACGGTGGCACATACTCCTTCTCACCTTCCGCATCAGTCACTATCTCGGAAGCATTGAAAATGCTTCTGTCCATGCTGTTGTTTTACCGAGAATGTAAGGCTCGTGACAGGTATACAACGTCCCAACGGCGATCGATTCCCGGCGAATCGCAGCCACTTGCATCTGAGTTGCCCGTGTCTGAGGTTGAGTCAAACGAAGAAGAAAGAGACATATCAAGGAGGGACTATGTCGACAATATTGAGGATTCTAAAGTCTCAAGTCCTGTGTCACAGCTCTCTTTACGAACATTCCTTGGCCATATTCGCAGGGAAGCCTCGGGGGGCACAGCATTTGGGCTCTGCAACCTGGCACTCTTTTACGTGCTGATCAATAACTTGGTGTGTTTCCTGTGTAACCATTTCTCGCTGGTCTATACTGACGTATGCAGATTTTTATAAGCTATCAGGTTGCTGATCCAGCAACGATCCAGTTAACCAAGAGCGGTGTTACCTTTATCACTGCCTGGGTCTTGAAAGTAGCTCTTAACAAAAACATCTCATACACCCAATGGGTTGCCATTGTCCTGCAGGTAAGGTACAGTACTCCACGTATCTCGCACTTATCATGCTAATCATGGGCCAGATTTGCGGTCTAGTAGTGACACAATACAACCCGGAATTGGGCGCTGTTTACCCGATGGGTACTTACGTTCTTCTGCTCCTGCACGTATTCCTTAGTGCAGTTTCTGGAGTCTACAACCAGACACTTCTCAAAACCGAAGGGTGCAGCTTGCATGCTAGCAACCTCATTCTTTACGGTGCTGGTGCCGGCATCAACGCCCTCTGCCACATAGTGCTACGAGTGCTCAAGCAAGATGAGCCAGGCTTCTTCGAGGGGTATGGAAGCATTGCAGCCATCATGGTTGTTGTGAGCAACGTCTTTATAGGCCTTGCGATCAATGCAGTCTACAAATGTAAGTTTTGCATTGATTTCCGCCTGAACCCATATATGGTCTGACTGAATATAGATGCCGACGCCATTGTCAAGTGCCTTGCAACAGCTGTCGCGACTGCTATCCTGCTCTACATCTCGCCCATAATCTTTGGCACAACCTTCGAGTTTTTGGTGCTTCCCGGGACGATTGTGGTGTTTGCCGCTTCATGGCTATACGCGGGGAATGCTGAGCCCCAGAGCCCGAATTTCCATAATCCCAAGGACCAGAAATCAGTCCTCGGCTGCGGCTATGGCGGGATTTTCTGGAAATTTAAGCGTGTATGCTTTTTCATCGCACTTCTATCGACGCTGGCGGTAGTGGCGGCCTTGAACTTGAAGTTCTCTGGTGGCATCGGGGGTAGCAACAGCCATTCACCGCCCCAGCCAACCCAGGCAACGAAGCCAACAGAAAAAGTCTTCTCGCCCTTTAAAGACAGCCTTGCTTTCATTCGGTGGAATTCTGCATTTCCAGAACGCATTCCACTTTTAATGAAGTACCAGCCCTTTTTTCATACCATTCACATCTCTATGCCGGATGGCATGGCGGAACATGGGGTGGAACTCCACAATCTAACTCATGATCAATTTTCCGGCACTTTCACTATCTACACACAAGTTGCACATACAATGAGGCTTATTTTGGATACGGAACCTGGTATTAACGGTCTTCTCTATTTTCACTTTGACGCTTGGGTTGATCCCCTGGCTTGGAGCGACATGAACCGGAACAAAATTCACTACCCTGCGATTATCAACGAGAACGAAGGGCCACCATGGGTGTGTATGACAGACGTCAATGAGCGCAGCTGGTGGGGTTGGGGAGAGGGCTTTCATAATCGTTCTATGGAAGCCGCCTCGGCCGTGAAGAGTTCAAACAAAAGCTACACAGTCCAAACTACGGAGTGGTGTTTGGGATGGAGCGACATCTACTACATCCCGCGGCGTTTCTTCGAGGATTTCATCTACCTGTCCGAGGTTTTTGTTCAGTACAATGTCATGCACGAAGTCGCAATACCGACAATGGTTCATATCATCGACAACTCTCGCCGCAAGACACCCTACATACCTGTTATTGATCGCATCAGTGATTGCTGGGGCAGTTGCTGCAGATCAGGACCAACGGTAAAGGATGTCCTTGAAAATCGCTGTGGCCATCGTCTGGATTATCGCAATGAGGTTGTAACGAACGCATTCTATAAGAAGATAGAAGACGAAAAGCACTGGCTTAAAATGGCGCACTAATAGCCTTAGGCATTTATTATAATTTTCATTGCGCTGAACAAGCCTGCCAAGTATGATCGGACCAAAACAGACGGCTCGTTCACGAGATTTAGAGTCAGTGCGGACCCCATACGAGGCTGCCCAAGCCACCCAAGCCGTATGACCAGCCCATTCGAGAAGGGTGAGAGTGGATCAGCCAGATGGCTCGTAGCCCGTCTCGGTAGATCATTTGAGTTAGTAAGTAACTATAGCTCTACTGGGACGGCTAAAGGGCACTGATAGAGCGAGGACACTGCGAAGACCGGTGGTACCAATACCATTCATTTATGGAAGCTCCGGATCTAATTCGGGTACTTTAGGTTCATCTTACCTTTGGAGTCTTTTCCAAGGTTTACATATACATCCGTAGCACCTCATTTGTCAACCCTGTGTACCTACCGACGGAGAAACGCCAAGCTAGAGATGTCGGGTCCAGGTAAGGAAAAGTATAGTTAATTCATATGCGTTAGGGCAGCGACTGGAACTTCTCGTCAGCTGTACTCATATACTTTGGAGCTGTGAAAATTCACACGTGGTAGGTCGCATGGTGATGTCTCATGGCAGGTAGACAGGGCATCCCGAACCTCGTAGTACCCAATAACTAGATGCGTTAATTTGGTGTCCATCACGGCTTTTGATACGACACGTCTTACCTCCTGACAAGGTCTTCCTTTTCATTGACCCTCCTGGAGGCGAAGGCTTCTCATTTCAGTTGACTGGCAGCCTTCCCTACATAATTCTGGCAAGGTTCATGTTAAAACTGCAACGCTTGGCCAACTTGTGTCACAATCGTGTGCACTATACTTTTAATGGTGCCGCAGAATCCGTACTGGGAGCAGTAAGTGTTCAATGGATATGTTGTCTTGCCATCCTTGGAGCCTTTGCCGTACTCGGGAACGGAATCGCAGTTACTAGTACAACCTTTGCCACAGTAGGTAGCCCTGTAGCCGCAGTTTCCAGACTCTGAACGCTGATTTAGTAACGGCATTGTTAAGTTTAGTCATGGAAATAGATCCCTACCACCACAGCATGCTTCATTGCTGCAAGGTCCTGGACACATGTTAGATACACGAGCATTGTGAGATGGATGCCTAGAGAATTCACTTCCGGGACCACATGTGTAATCTTCTCTAGCTTGCAAGGTGCTCAGAACTCCAGTAGAGCCATTGTCCCTAGACACTCTAAGTCGATGTGCATAGAGGCTTCGATAAGAGGGAGGATACAGCAGCGATTCAGGATAAATAGAGGACAGTTCAATGGTCTGCCGCAGCGCCAAAACAGTAACGAAAATTGACTTCATGATAAAGAGGGTAGTCTTCTGCCCGAGAAGAGGGATCGAGCAAGAAGGTAATTGAAGTCACGAAAGAGATTGGGTGCGAAGCAAAGTTCGAAACGTGAATGGAATGGATTGCTTCACATATATTCATGGAGCAGGCACCGCCAGTGCAAATAACCATCCGCATCATGGTAGTATCATGGCCTCCTAACTGTTCCATGAATGTAGCTTTGACCCTGTTTCCACTCCACACGCTCAGAGTGCGCTTGTCTACCAGCTGGTGCCGCCCTTCCCGCCGTGCTACGCACTTAGCTCCGGTGTGTAATATGGGTAAATTGCGTTCCTAAATGTTAGTATGGGATGGTACATCGTCCGTACAACCCCTTTTCAAAACTCGACCTCTCAGACTGCGTCAGAGCAGTCACATAGACAACCGTTAGCGACATCGGGAACATTTTGATGCTGGATTGAGGTGATATTGTTCTTGGCAAATTTCCCCTCAGCTGACTCGCCGATTATTTAGATTGATTACGGGTGTATACGCGTGAAAGTTCAGCGTATTGTCCACGGCAAGAAGCGATTTAACCCTACGATGGATAGAATCAAATCTCAAAGCCACCGGAGTGCAAAAGAAGGAGAAGATGAGGTAGGTTGCGCAAAAGTCCAGTGGGAGGAGCAACTCGCTCACTTCAAAAGAATTGGTTTCGTGTAAAACACTTCACGGTTCTCCAATCAGAAGCTATCTCACGCGACAAGGTATTCTTGCACTGCCAGCATGTAATTAGCTACTTGGCGTCTGGCCAGCACCTGTTGGTCGGTCAGTGACAGGGGCGCTGTAAATTTGTTTCATCAGTAAGGCGCAGAAGGCCCTTTTCGCTCTCTGAGCCGAGAGAATGTTTCAACGAATCACCTTAATCCGTCGCTCCGTATGCAACTAATTTTCGAGAAATGCGCATTTAATTTCATAATATATGAAGCCAGTGAGCTGCTAGTTGTCTATCCCCTACAACACTCAGATCATTATGGGCTCTCAAACTATGCTATGAATCTGACAGCTTCCGCGATTGACTTCGGACTCAAGCACTCGTGAGGCATTTGTAGCAAGGTTCATCCTCCTCTCAAGTCGCTCTTTGCATGCCACCTCAATGCCGCCCACCTGGGGAGAGTTTGCCTCCAGTTTCCTACCCTCACAAGTCATTCCGGCGTGCGGTGAGACTCTGGTCAAGTCACTCCGCGTGGTCACCACTGGCACCGGACGGCGCGGATACTACACGCCCCAGGCGAGAGATTTCCATCTTCTGCCCAGGGGGTGAAAGCTGCAAGGGAGGCTGGTTGACTCTGGCCTGTTGAGACATACTTGATTTCTGGTAGTTAAGGGAACCGCTTGGCCTTGGTCGACAGTGGATGCTACTGAAGTCCCAAATTCAATTTGGTAGACCGTCCTAACCAGTTAGAAGCCCACTGGTGGTATTAAGTGATAGTCAATTCCGCCTTCATTTACTTGTAAATAGGCCAGAGAAATATTTTTCAAGCTGCTGTAATACACGGGATATAGTACTGTTGAGACCGAAATTATTGTCCGCCTCCCGCTTTGTTCATCATTCCCATTGTAGCCCAGACGCCAGCGCCGAAACACCCCCTGACAGGTTCGTAGAAATGCACCCCTTCAACGCCCGCTGGAACCAAGCGTCAAACGAAGTCCTGACGCTCAAGCACATGAGTCGCGTATATTGTAAGTGCAGATGCGACCATCCTTTCCGCCCACAATCAAAGATTTTCCATCAACCGAAAATGCCAGCTCCGTGACCTGGGCCAGATCGTTGAATTGCTCAAAGCCAAACCTGGGCCCGCTGTCAATGGCAAGCGCGTCTTTGTCAGGCCAGCACCAGACCTCTCTCCCGTCGACGACGTCGACAATACACAAACAGCCCCTTGCCCCTATACCGGCCCCGCTCGCGTGGCAATATGCGACGTAGCGGCAGTCTGGGGATATACACGATGCGCAGTTTGGAATTGCGAATGTCCGTGTTGAATTGGCCGAAAGATCCCAGACGAGCACGTATCGGCAGGGCACAGGCACAGGGACAATATTGAATCCCACACCGCCGCGCGATGGAGGCACTGCCACTGTTTGGAAACTGGCTGGGATCCAAATCGACACGACGATGCTGCCGTATGTGGCGAGCTCACAAGGTATCGCCGTCTTTATCTCTTCGTGTTGCCAGGGCCTAGCGACTCGGAAAGGCTTGTGCGGATCTAGACCACCATCGACGGTGTCCCAGGCCATAAGTAAAGTCTCTTTTTCCGCAGGCGGGTGTCCTGGTCGTGGAGGTCGAGGCCCAGCTGCAGCAACAAGGAGAGGGCTTGTGGCTGACAAGGCGAGCTCTGGGAACTGTGGCACGAAGGGTAAACTTGCTTGCGTGAGGTCGATGGACCGTGTTTGCGCGAATGGTTTCTTTTCCAAAGTCGCCGTGTAGAGGTCCAGTGAGTTTTCCTCGGCTCGATACACGACCAAAGGGCTACAGCCCTCACCGTACACCTCGTTCCGTCCTGCGGCCCAGCGATCTGCATTATTGATGGTTTGGAGACACTTTCTTTTTTCCCAATTCCAAACTTCTATCCCTCTGCCAAACTTGGTTGCTATAGCGATCAAGGTAGAGGCTTCGGAGAGAATGGAGTGGCTCCGGATCAAGTAGTCTCGAGATCGGGATTTCGCCTCTGTGTAAGCGGAGAACTTAAGGACGGATTGAACTTGACCGTCTTCAATTGTCCAAATCTTAATGATGTTGTTGCCATGTTTGCTGGCCAGAATGGCAGACGTAGGCGAGGCGTGCAAGAAGTAGACCGCGTTGTCGTTACGCTTGTCGTCCGACACAAGAGTCTGTGCGCAGTTTAGTTGCAACATCGATGGCTTTGTCAAGGACGACCTCGAAGCCTGCATCTTTGGGACATGCTGTTGCCGAGGCGCATCGGAGCTTTCGAGAGTGAAGGAGTGGGAACGGGTGGTGTCGAGATTGGAGGTTGCGATCGAGGACCGTGAGTAGCAGCGATCGATGCTAACAGAGGAGTCGCCGAACGAGTCTTGCGACTGCGATGAGATTCTACCGAAGCGCTTTGCTTTTTGCGGCAATGGCGGCAGTGGTTTGTACGGTGGAGGATAGAGGCTGTAATTGGACACAGATCCTGCAGATGACGCCGATCCTCGTGGGGGCGTCTGCCTCATGGCCGTTTGATGAAGGGCACTTCCGCGCGACGAAGGTCGCCTCGTTCTGATGCTCTCGTTATCCGGCGCGTCTATCTGGAGGCCGCCGATACCACTGTCGAGACTGGCTTCAAAATCTTCGGAAGGCGATCGAGTGTCCAAGCCGTGACTGGACCGAGCTTCTCGCCTGAGCGGCGAGCCCGGTTGCAACATCATGCCGGGCGGAGTTGTAGGAGCTCGACTGCCCTGTGCTCCGGTTCTTCGGGTAGTCAATCGGCGCAACGTGTTCCTGCAATACCGTTCAGATGCCAACTCGGAATGAACGCGACACCGACTGTTCCTGGGAGCTGGTCCGCGAACCTGTCGAGAAGCCGACACGCGGGGAAGGGGGTTCACGCACGCTATATGATCCAGGTCGTCCGGTGTTGGGGGAGGGGGCTCCATACCGGGGTTGGGTCGGGGCTTACTCGTCCACTAGGTATCGCGTTCAGGCTCTGGATCTGGGGCGTGGAACGGTTGCTACTCGTCCGCCCAAGGTACCCGCTTCCAAGGAAGATGACGCGCCTCGGTAGCCTTGCGTGTTGGGCAAGTGTTGCAAATAGTGTAGCAGATTTGAGTGGTGATAGTTCAGCTTTTCCCACGTTGGTTTGATTCCGCCTTCGTTTGGGAAAGCGGTATTGGCCAATGCCCCTGCCCTGCAGTCGGCTCAAGGGACCGACGGATCGATTTCATGTGCTCTAGACCGAAAAGGCCCGATGGCCACAATGAACTGGGGACGGGATGAAGCTGTGATAGGTCTGTCCAAACGCCACCCGCCCGCACGTCCAAACGGCCCGTTGAAAGGGGCGTTAGCCGCAAAATCTCTGCCTTTCATCGATGCGCTCCGTCGGTGGTTGACAACGATTGAGGGTTAGAGCTTGACGCTATCGATCCCGGGGTTCTCGTGGCACCTCAGTTCCGCTCTCCAGCCGCCAGGAGCCGCGTCTCGGCGCTGTGGGCAAGACATCCATGGATGGATGTCTGTGTGCTGTCGGTGCCAACCCCGCAAGGCATGTGCGGCCTCCCATCAAATTTGGCGGGGTTCGTCTGAATTCTTCTCCATACTGTTGTGCCTCGAGTCATGCCTATGCAGCCCCACAAGTACGTTAGGAACAAATTGAAAGCTCAGCCGGCCGGAGCCGTACGTTTCCGCCTTTGACGAAGTCAAGACGCAAAGCCTCGAAAGGGACATGCGTTCGACTGCAAAGGGCTTGCGCTATGACGCGGCAGGTTGCTGAGTTCTGCACAAACAAGTTTGTTTGCAAGGGCAGCCTTCTTCCTGTCGTGTTCTGATGAGAGCTGGGCTGACAACGAGTACGCGAAGCTGCAGGATAGTCGTATTGAGCCTCTGACGGAGCTCGAAAAGTTCTCGATGCCCCGACCATGTACCTCAGTGGTGGATACGTTCACCCATTTAAACAACGGGCCTTGTACAGCCCTCCGCGAAAGCAATATCGCAGCAAGCGAGTACATTTACGAGTAGCAAGCACCCATGTACCCCTGAAATGCGAGAGCTTGTCTTGTTATGAACCTAAACGTATAATATGTTCCTTTCAAGGCGTACGTTTGTGCCCAGCAACCCTTGACAGCCCCTGAATGATACGGCATGGACTCGTCGATGAACCAGACGGCCATGTCTGCCTTGTCATCGACATGAACAATGGTCGCTTAAGTAATACGTTATGTGGTGTAAGACCGTAATTGTCGGGCAAGAGAGGTGCGACGACTCTCGAGAAATCGCGGTCGTGCCATCGTTATAGGCTGGAGCATAAGGGCAAACCGGGCGGGTCTCAACCCACAATCCCAAGCCGGGACAGAGGCACAGCTCCATCGGGCCATCGCGCGATACGGACGCACAAGCATTCCGAACATCATCTTCCTCTTCGAACTGCATACTACGGAGACACCTCCGGATTGTCTGTGCGCGAACTCTCAAAGGCGAGCTCGCCGGCCGACTGCCGAGACCCGCTCCGCAGCGGCTCCCAAGTCCACTGGGGCCACGCTGGAGCAACTCGCACGGCCGGCATCTATTTTTGGACAGGACAAATGTCACGGGCATACGAGTATCTGTAGTGTATCTCTGTTTTCGTGAACGTTATTTGATTTATGTTTGTGTACTTTTCTGCTTCTTTTTTAACTACTTCAACCACTGCCAGTCAACATAGATCCAATCACCACGCTATCCTAGCGAGAGGTCCCTTGGGCCAGAGTCGGACAATGAGTTTCCGAATCTCGTCCATGCAAAGCACTGCCAGCGCCAGCGGGATCGGAATGACCCAGAACTTAATGGGAACCGATGCGGTGCCGAACAGAGACTGGATGCCGGGAACCTCGGTGACGAAAACGGCAATGACAAGACTGATGAGCATGCTCAGGATCAGCCAGGGGTTCCGCCTCTTCTCGGTCACCGGGTCGGCTTGCAGGATGCTAAGACGACGGTTGCGCACCGCCAGGATATTTCCCCATTGCAAAATAACCAGCGTCACAAAGTAGACGCACTGGCCAGTCATGTTGAACTGGTTCAGCTCATCGGTCGTGTATCCGTGGAAGCCGTCCGAATAGCCCTCAAACAGGAAAAACATTTCCGAGATGGGAATGCCAGCGTATTGCCAATAGTAAAGGAAGTACATTGAATGGGCAATGACGGTCTCCATGGTTCCCGTGAACAAATATGCCTGGACATAAATCTTGAGGTTGATGAGGTGGTCTCGCTTGTGATTGCGGGGCGGAAGAGAGAGCAGGTCGAATTCCTCCTTCTCCATAATGAGCGAAAGCGACAGGAACAGATCGGTAAAGACGCAGATAATGATCATGAGAAAGGCGCTCAGTGGCAAAGGAACACCAAAGAAGACATTCAGGATGACGGGCCAAATCTCAGACCAACTGCCTGCCGGAAGGAGATAGGCAATGACCTTTTGCAGATTCTGGAAAACAAGACGACCCAAGCGAATAGCCTCGATAATGGAATCGAACTTGTCCAGCAGGACGAGATCTGCGGCCTCGATGGCCACATCACTGCCAGTGACGACGGCGACACCAACATCGGCGGCCCGCAGAGCGGGCGCGTCGTTGACACCATCTCCAGTGACCGCGACGACGTTGTCGCGCTTGCGGAACTCGTTGACGATGCGGAGCTTCTGCTCAGGTGTCGTGCGCGCAAAGACAATCTCTTCATATTCGCAGACAATATCCCAATCGCCCAGCGCCAGGGTTGCCAGCGATGGTCCCTCCAGTAGGAGGCTATGCCGGGTGCCACTGGCTCGCGCGTCACGCAGCGCCTCGGCCGTCGGTCCAGACTTGGTCCTAATCGTTTCCGCCGTATCGGGATCGGTCTCTCGTGTGAAGATGCCGGTGTTGCGAGCGATGGCCGCAGCAGTCAGGCCATAATCGCCGGTGACCATGAAGAACCTCGCGCCGGCACGGCGGCATTCTGCAACGGTCGTCGCCGTCTCGGGTCGGGGAGGATCAATGATGCCGAGAATACCAACCACGGTGAGGTCGCTCGTGGCATTGCGGGCCACTTCATCGCTAAAGGCGTTGGTGTTCAAGGCCTGGGACGGAGTCATCGTCTTCTCGCAGAGAACGATGACGCGCTCCGCATTCCTGGACAGGGTGTCTTGGTAGAGCTTGAAGGCTTCTCTGGCGGAGCTATCCAGCTCTTGAACCGAGTTCGTCTTGCGGGACCAGTACTTTGTGCAAGAAGGCAACAGCACGTCAGGGGCGCCTTTGACGAAGACGCGATATTCCTTTCCAACGTCGTCTCCCACAGTCTCGCTGTGCATGGTGAGCATCCACTTGTTCTTGGAATTGAAAGGAATCTGGAACACGCGCGGCAACGTCGTCGCCTCCTTTTCGCTCCTCCTTGTCGTCGAAGCAAATCGGAGGACGGCAGCATCGGTTGCGTTGCCTTGAACCTGTCGGCTGGCGACGGGCAGGTGCATGGAGGCCGGGTCAAAGGTCGCATCGTTGCAGAGCAAAGCGGCTTGATAGAGCTTCATGATGCAAGCCTCGGTGTTTTCGCTGTCCAAGCTGTACTGGAAGTCGGCGAGGGCAACCGGCTCGTCGATGAAGGATGCCGAATTTACGTGCATCTGGTTCTGCGTGAGGGTGCCGGTCTTGTCAGAGCAGATGACGTTGACGCAGCCGAGCGTCTCGACAGTAGAGAGGCCCTTGGGCAAGATGTTAACGGCCTTCATGCGGCGCGCGACCATCATGAGGGTCAGGGCGACCGCGACAGGCATGCCTTCAGGGATGAAAGCGACGACGCATCCCATGACGTTGTTCAGCATGGCCACAACGTTCATATAAGCGAAGTGGTCGCGCCTCAACCAGCCGACCCACACAAAAAGAATCAGCAAAGCCAGGACGATGGTCAGGCAGACAATGATGCGGACGAAGCGCCAAATCTCCTGCTGGATCAAGGTTGGGCGCTCTTCGGCAGACGCCGTGGCATTTGCAATACGACCCATGACGGAACGACCACCCGTCAAGACGACGACGCCAGTGCCGCTGCCGTTGACCACCAACGTTCCCATGAGCGCAATGTTGCGGCTTTCGAGGAAATTCTGATCAGTCACATCCACGGTGCCCTCGATCTCATCCGACTCGCCTGTCAAGACGGCCCTGTCGAATCTGATGTCGCCGGAGTGGTTCAGGAGGCGGAGGTCGGCGGGCACCTTGTTACCGATCTGAAGAGTAACGATGTCGCCGGCGACAAGTTCGGTGGCCGGTAGCTTCTGAAGCTGTCCCTCGCGGAGCACAAGGGCCTCGGATGGCAGCAGGTCGGTGATGGACTTCATGGTTCGCTGAGTCGACCAGTCCTGGAAAGCCGAGAAGCCGGCCTGGAGCATGATGACAATGAGGACAAGGATGGCCAGGGCAAGGTTGGTGGCGGAGGGGGGGTCGCTCAGGGGCCTCCAGCAGATGAAGAAGATGATGACGCCGACCCAGAGGACAGAGCAGAAACCGCCAAAGACGTATCCGAGAATTTTCTTGGTGTAGTTGGTCTTGGGCTTGGGAAGCGCGTTCTTGCCATCGCGGGCGAGTCTGATGGAGGCGGCGTTGTCCGACAGGCCCTGGTCCTTGGCGACGTTGAGCTGCTGGCAAATCTGGTCGACGCTGAGCTCGTGGTAGTTGATATTGGCAAAGTAGTCCTGGTCCTCCTTTTTGATGGCCTTCTCCCCCGAGGCGGCGGCGTCGACGTTGCGAGACTCGGCGACATTGATGGAGAGGGTGCGATATTCGATCTGTACGCCCGAGTAGGGCGAGGTGGGAAGGCCGGCGCGGGACATGGACGAGGTCCGGCTCAGGGAGCGTCGGCGGGATCTCGACCGCGAAGCCACATCTCGGTCCCGACCAGGAGCCCTGCCGCGGCCGGCACGGACATTGCTCTCTGGGTCGAAGGTGATGCGCATGTCGCGGTCGGCCGCCTCGACGTCCTTCTCGGCCGCCTCGGGAGTCGTATCGTCGGCCATGTTAGTGGGACGGGTATGCAGGTCGGCAAGACAACTTGGACTGCGCTTGGTCGACGACGCTGGATGCAACGTCGGAGGAAGTAGCGAGACAAGAGGGAACCTTGCCACGGGAGCGCGTCTAAGACGTCGGTGCTGGGGGTGCCGGTTGCGGTTTGCAACGACTGGGCAGAGACGAGGGGTGATGTGCAGGCTGCAGACTCCAGAGGGTGAGAGCAAACAAGGCACGGCCGACGAGGACTCCCTGGAGCGTGGCCTTTTATTCACATGTTGGCGATGTACCGCGACATGGAGGGCTTAGACGAGCCGTGCGGTAATTTGGAGGTGGCCGGCAGCCCACCGGCCTGTGTCGACGTAGAGTTTCGGGGCCCTTGAACCGGCGTAACAAATGGCGCATACATCCAGACGCAGCGGGCGATATCGAGAGACCAACCACAGGGCTGACATTACGTCGAGAATGCCTAATCGGGCAAGGACACACGCCAGCCCGCGTAAGCCCCAGGGCTGTACGGCAAGGCCGCAGGCGTTTGGCCGCCGGCCCCCAAACCCGAGCGGCTGCCAGGCGCCTCCGCCCACCTGACAGCGCACCCAGTGGGCCCGCAGGAAATTTGCCGAGCACGTCCTGAATCCGTCCATGGCGATGCCCGCTGTCGAATCACATGCAGTCCAGGCCCTTCTAGCCTGCGCGGATCAGCACCGGCAGGGAGGCCACAGCCTCCCTCGAGCCTCGAGAGCGGCCTGATGCCGGATACCCGCCGCGGACGCTGAGGGAATTTCGGCCGCTGCGAGCGGTCAGAGCTGAGGGTGCTTCAAAAGGACGTCGGCCGGCAGCAGCGAGAGGCGCGAGAGGCGCCGGCGTCGACCGCCTTCGTGCAGGCATCCAGGGCCCGCGAGAGTTGCCCGTTGCGGTCCGTCCGTCCCACCAGGCGGCGCCTTGGGCGGCGCCCGCTCAGGGCGCCCCGATTGCCGTTACTCGTGCGTTCAAAGCGTCGACTAGGCGGAGAATTTTCTTCGCGGCCAGCCACGTCTGGGCCAGGAAAATTTTCAAGCGCGAGAGCGCTGTCGCGGTACCTATTACGGGTACGAGGCGCGCGAGCCTTGGGTGGAAAATTTGATGTGGATGTCGTTCGGCGCTGAAGCACGCCCCGACGAACGCAACCAACACGGGCCCCGTCGGTCACTCCAGGCCCTGGTCCGCCAGGACGTCCCGTACACCCTTCCACCCAGCACTGGCTCCTCCGAAAGAGGCATCATCGCCACGCTGTTGTACGAGTAATACATCCAAATCCTACCTTGGTACCATGGCAAGATGGCATGTACGCGTGGCGGGCTGCACGTGGGATCGAGGGATGGCAATGCACGCCATCCATGCCTCCTGTGCGGAACGGAGCACCAAGGAGCAAGCTTGGTAAGGTACCTCACGTTTCGGTACTCGAGCTCGCACCTTTCCTTACACGGCTGCGCCGCGCTCCGCGCTGGTGGACTGAAGGGATTTTCGCCCGGCGCACCACCCTGAAAGCCCTTTGTTCGCCGCGAGCCCCTCATCACCCAAGGTGATCAGCACCAGCAGCAGAAGGCATCCCGTCATCACCGCCTCTTGGCATGCCGGATATCCAGCCGAGCCGCAGTCGACCACACGCGCCACCGGCGGCTGCACCATATTTCTGCCGGTATGGCTCCCCGTTGGTCGACGTCCAATATATTGGCCGATGCATTCCGCTCGCTTCCAGCTACCACGCTGTCTCGCGATGGAGCCGGGAGGCCGGCCCGTCGTCTCCAACGGGCCCTGCCAAGCCATCGTCCTGGTCAGACGCTCCCCACAATGCGAGTACCCACGACGAGCACGGCGCGGCACGCGACGAGGTGCAGGTTGTCTGTGCACGCGCGATCTGATGCCAAGCTTTCCTTAAGCCCTATCCAGCTTGGCAGCTTCTCCACCCGCAGCTATCAGCGCTGACGGCTCTCCGAACTCCATCACCGCTCCGTCGCCCATCACCGCGGCTCTGTTGTGGCACGGAATATGCCTCAGCCGATCCATAATAGCCACGACGGCAATCTCGCTAAACTCGGAATCTATCAGCCCTTGGATGACACATTCCGTCTCACTATCCATTGTGTCGTTTCCGACTGCGGGAACGGCTGATGCTGCACACGCTTCGCCGTGGCTTCGTCTACGTAGTAGGACAGTTGTGTGGGCGAAGCAAAAGAGCTGCTTTTGCCCAGCTGGCCAGGCTGATCCGTACACTTCCCTGTCCAGTCCGCCTTGTTCTGCAAGAAACAGCCAGAGACCCGCCCGGTCAAGACGACGACAAGCGTCGCATCCACGTGAATTATCACTCACGGCTGTTACTGGCCACGACCACTGTCGTCAATTGTCTGCGCACAATCTCTTCCTTTCCAATCAGGCGATGCGATACTCTATGCGCAGTGCTTGCATTCACTTCCATAAAGACATCAACAATCATGGTTTCTCGATTTGCATACACTGCCTCCATGCTGCATGAGCATCACCGCAGCACCATGATAAGCGAAATAGCTCGATGCTTACAATGCGTTGCTTCTGACTGCCGCTCAAAATCACACCTTCGGTGCCTACTGCCGTGAGATACCCCATCCGGACCTGGTCAATACCCTAGTCGAGGTCGCAGGTAGCCATGACAATGCCGTCCCAAGCTTGATAGGCCGCCGTGCCGACGACTTTTTCCCAGATCGTCCCATTTTGTAGCTACGGCTGTTGATAGCAGTATGCACATTTCCCATGTCGTTTGTCTTCGGTGCACCCTCACTTGGAAACGATGGTGTTGACGCTTAGTTCCCCCAGCAGGAAGGCCAAGACGGCGGACTTGCGGTTGCCAACGTGATCGATAATTGCAGTGGCTTGCCTCGGCTCGATCTTTACCACCATATTTTCGAGGATGGTTGGCTCTTTTATTCCATCTAAATCTATCTTCTATCTCCCGCACATATCATGTCTTGTCTTCTACCTCCTAAGCAGGCTGCACCGATTGCTGATAAATTCTAAGCATCATTGCCGGAATTGGCATTTTTCCATATGAAGCCGGTGGGTTTCCCGTCAGCTGGTAGGTTCAGGCAGTAGTTGCAGTACTCTTGGATAGATGTAATCGAAGCTGCCAATGCATTGAGTCGCCACCGGGAGACCCTGTACATCTTCACTACTGGCGTCAGAAAGGAGATTAGCGCAATTGAAGTGAACGCCTGTACAGTCCACAGCCACTCATTCTTCCAGAATAGAGAAAAGATAACATAGACTGAAGGTGATGGTTGGTGGTAGATTAATTCGAAGTAGTTGCT
This sequence comes from Tolypocladium album, assembly GCA_024341135.1. Classification (NCBI taxonomy): domain Eukaryota; kingdom Fungi; phylum Ascomycota; class Sordariomycetes; order Hypocreales; family Ophiocordycipitaceae; genus Tolypocladium; species Tolypocladium album. Next base: position 109,100 of record JALHCF010000102.1, read on the forward strand.
GGCAGGTTTTAGTAAGTCATGAACCAACCAACATTAATCAATACGTGGTGTCCGCTTACATGTACCGTTCGTTGTAAGGAGGAGCGTTCGGTAACTCTTTGACGTATCAATCTCCCTTTTTTTTCTACGGCTTTTTATTTTTGGACATCTTTTGCGAGAGGCCAAGCATCTTGACGTCTGTCATACCGCTCAGTAATACCGAGGTGACTTGGAGGCGTCTCTCAACTACTTCGACCCACGACGTTGCGTCGACTTGGGCGTCGGCGTCAGCGTCAGTGACACCTTGGGAGTGATTCAAACAAAGACTGCATAGGTGGAGATGCATTACTTAGGGAGTCATTGTATCGCAAGCATGAGGTGGTTCGGTTGTACACCACCGAGCACAATGACAATCAGCGCCAGGCAGGCCAAAGAGAGCTGTTCCCCGAGCAGCCAACTGGCGAGGCAAATGTCAAGCATTGGAGCTCACTCCTCATAGGGAATTGTAGCCCGCTTACAATGCGCTGCACGCCGTTGCTCATCAGGGTTATTCCCTTGATTCCGCTCAGTCAGCCTCTCTGGTTTACTCCGTTCGGTGACACCCTAGCGCTATAAGTCCAGCTTGCAACGGCAAGATTCAGTATACCTACTGACGGCTAACGCAACAATTTCATCACGAGAGCGAAGCCCTTAGAGGGTGCACCAGTAGCTAACGGCCATTCGCTTACATCGAGCCCACGTTGACCTAAGCTTGCAGTGTAACGTGTAGCTCTTCAGTTCGAGATCCATAATGGGCAAGTCCTTTGGAAGCAACACTCTAGTATGGCCTGTCAGAAAGATGCCAGAGCCAGAAATTGCCAGTTCTGCCTCAAATACCACCTCAGGCCTCGGGTGCTTGAGAAATGTTTCATACAAGGTTGCTTCCGGTGAGGCCTACCAGACCAGCAAGTGTCGTAAGTGCCAAGCCCATCGCAATGACGATTCACTCGCAAGCTTAATGAACCATGCGTCCGCACCCGAAAAAGCCTGGAAAGGATCGGGGCGGACAGGTACAACCTGGGCACAGTCAAGGACCGAAGCGACCTCCGGTAGTCCACGTAATATATTACAATCGCCAGTGTAATGCCCATGCAACTCACCACATCAGCGGCAAGTATGCCCATCAGTTGCCACAAGGTCGCTTCGAACTCGACATGCAAGAAATGCCAATAGAATCATGGGGATTATCAACATCATGACCTGAAGGGCTCGTTGGTCCATTGTCGCGCAATAACCACCACACACACCCACACACACATTGGCTCCTCCCTCTTGTCCACTCCTAACGCTCGTGCAGCCTCAACCACCCCCTCCGGATGTGGAAACGCAACGGTCGGTCACCCACGAGTTCGCCGCGACGGTCGGGTGGTGGTAGCGCGTGCTTTCTATTGCCGGCTTCCGGATTGGTTGGTGGCAGTGTCTCAGATGCGAAACCCTGCTTTCCCCGCATTCGACCAGGGCTCAACTTCTCCTCAACCCGGAGATGCCGCAGACCAACCCTTGCCAAACTTCATCATCCTCGGCGCCGTCAAGGTGCTTGCATCTGTTTCATTGATGAATCTAATTCGGTCTATGACTTGTCTATCTGTTTCCTGGCCGTTAATTCTCCATCTACTCTATGGGCCAACCTCCGGTTTTTGTCTCCCTTGCAGTTCCCAGCGTCTGCAATCTCCGAAACAGCGAAGAGATCAGAATCAGTCAAGACTCGACCAAGATGGAAAACGCGAACGGGAATAAAATCATGCTGCTGCGGACCGCTCCAAAAAGTCAAACCAACGTTTTCAACGCCAACCTTGCACATCCCCACGCAATCTCGATTCCCTGATTTCTGGTTTTACTCGGCCTTCATCGATGAAGGCTTGGTCCCCAGCCCGTTGCGGTTGCGGAAGAAGAGAATGCCCTTGGCGGCACCTTGAGCCCCGTCGCTGGGTTCAACCCACTGGCACATGCGAGCGCTTCGCCACAGAGCACGGATGAAGCCCCAGGCGCCATCTTTCGTGTCGGCACGATAGTGCTTGCCCATGATCGGGCGGATGGCATCGGACGCCTCGTCGGCATTGTAGAAGGGGATGGTGCTGACATAATGGTGCAAGACGTGGGTCTCAATGATGCCGTGCAGCAGTTGTCGACCGATGAATCCCATCTCACGATCGATGGTCGCGGCAGCGCCTCGAACGAAGTTCCACTCGTCCGCGGTGTAGTGCGGCAGAGAAGGGTCAGTGTGCTGCAGGAAGGTAATGGCCACTGCGATCGAAGAAGAGTCAGCATAACCGTTCACAGGTACGAACGCACGGGAGACGACGAACCCAGCCAGTGGTTGACCCAGAGATAGGGAATAAAGTACCAGACGGCCATGTTGTACCATCCGAACGTGTTGCCCAGGTACACGAGGGCGCAAGCGGTGATGGCGATACCGATGTCGCTGAGGACAATGAGCTTCGCGTCCTTGGCCTCGTACAGCGGGCTGCGAGGATCAAAGTGGTTGACGCCGCCGCCGAACCCATTCTTCTTGCCCTTGCCACGGCCCTCGCGCTGGCGCTCGTGGAAGTTGTGGCCCGTGATGTTGGTCATGAGGTAGTTGGGCCAGCCGATGAGCTGCTGGCCGATGAGATTGAGCAGGGTGTAAACGGGGGTCTCCTCGGCGAGCTCGGCGAGCTCATGGGCCATGCGGCCGATGCGCGTGGCATGCTGCTCCCTGGTCCGGGGGACGAAGACCATGTCGCGCTCCATGTTGCCGGTGGCCTTGTGGTGCTTGCGGTGGGAGATTTGCCAGCTGAAGTAAGGGACGAGAAGGGACGAGTGGAGAACCCAGCCGGTGATGTCGTTGACGAGGCGCGAGTCGGAAAAGGCGCCGTGACCGCACTCGTGGGCAATGACCCAGATACCGGTGCCGAACAGGCCTTGGAGGACGGTGTAGAGGCCCCAGAGAAGGGCGCGGGCCGGTGTCGACGGGACGTACTCTGGGGTTACGAAGTTGTGGAAGACGAGGAAGGTGGTTGCGAGGCAGACGAGGTCCCGGAGGATGTAGAGGTAGCCAGTCGCGGCAGAGCGCTCGAAGCAGTGCTTGGGGATGGCATCGCGGATGTCCTTGATAGTGAAGTCGGGGGGTGTGAACTCGTTGCCGTACGTGTCGAGGAGGCCCGTGTACGTTGGCTTCTCGGCCACGTCAACCGACGACAACGATGACAGCGAGGTCGACGAGGGCGACTGCCGGGGCGAATCGGACGGAGAGACAGCCGCTGAGGACTCAGAGTCTGTGGCCGTGGCCGAGGCGGCGGCACGGCGCAGGATGGGGTTCCTAGGGACCGCAGAGGATACGGAAGCCATGGCGCGGTTGCGTGAGAGTCTTCCGCGTAGCAGAAGAGTCGGATGCAGAGTCGAAGGGGAGGCAATTGGGCTTGGCCGGCTTGGTATTAACGGAGGGAGAGAAGGGGAATGGGCAGACAGGCCGAAGTTATCTCTCGTAGGGTGTGCGTCTGGAAATTGTTGGGGTCGCAGGGTCGTGGGGCCAGCAGCAACAGCGGTACAAGTAGACAGCAATTACCACCCGCGCAGAATGGCAACAGCAGACCGAGAAAGGGCAGATCGGATGATGTTGTCGGACGTTGCTGGTTCCCGCCCAAAGGTTAATTCCACGGTCCTGATCGATGTCGTGGTGCGTGGGTTGGAACAGCAGATCGGGAACAGGCGTTGCCGCGGCGTGGGCAGGCAGTCGAGAGAATAAGGGGCAGACCGCTTCAGCACCCGCAACAGTGGGGAGGGGGGTTTTCCTATTTATCTATTGGCTCTTTTTCATTTTCTTGGCCCAAAAGATACTTCGAACGGATGCTCCGCACATGCGTAATGTACAGGGTCGAACGGGGTCTCCGTGCAGATTGTGCCCGTTTGATTCAGGCATCGGCTGGGATAGCACGGAAGAGAGGCGGGACAAGCGCACCGCGTCAAGCCATCCGAGGGTGTGGCCGCAGCGGGCGGCGATAATTGGGCGGGGTGCCGTCTGTCTCTGAATCGCGCGTCCTCTACGGACTACTGCACGGAGTGCGAGTACTCGGTACTCGTACTTGGCAGTCCGTACCTTCAGGGTGCCACCTTCGGTACTACGAGTATAAGGTATCTGGCAGCATGCTGATGAGATTGAACAACCGGCTATGCCTGTGCTCGTAATTCACGTTCTCATGAGAGACAGCCGAGGAGTCCCTCGCACGGGCTCAAGAAACTACGCAGATCCAACCACAAGCTAGCCAACGGCGGCTCCAATCAGTGACGGGGAGCACGTTCCACGAAGTGACGGTAATGCACGTGAAGCCGAACCACAGAGAGGCTGAGGAGATAAGCCTGTCCAGACGTAGCTGTACACCGTGATGCCGAGTGGGAGGCGGGCAGCACGGGTACTCGTAGGCTGCGTCAGGACCGGGCATTGGACATCGACAACGCTCCGTGCTGTGTCGGCATCTGCGGCTGCCGCTCTTGACATTGGGCCAACAAACGACGACCTGCAGACGTCAAGTTCACCAAAAATTGGCTGTTTACCCTCCAATCGTCGTCTTGGCGGGCATCCCCATGCTTTGCATGCGAGACATGCTCATCCCGAATCTCTTCAGAGCCCTTGGAACAGCAAGGTGCGGCTGGCTGACCAAAGCGCCTGCAGCCTTTGGTCTTCCACGGCACCGGGGACGTGGAGAATTGGGCCACAAGAGCGGTGGGCAAGGCGGCTTGCCCCCAGGATCCCGAAGACGAGGGGTCCTCCCACGGCCTTGGGGTGTGCGTGTACGAATCGCTGCGAAATAAGCATATTGCCGAGCTGTCGTTGTCGATGAACCCTCCTCGGCACAGCTGCAGACATTTGGCCTCTCAGCCAGCCAGCTCCTCGCCGACGACGAGTACAGAGGGCGCATGTACACGTTCGCACTGGGTGCAGTGCAACGCAATCTCGTAATTGCGGCTTTCAGCGCGACAAGCACGCCGTGGCGCCCCGTTGATCAGATCCGCATCGGCCGCCACCGCGACGTGCCCGCCTGCATCAAAAGCAACGCCGCGACGCATGGTGCCGTCTCAGGATCAACAGTCAAAGGGCCGAGGCCCTAGGTTTTCGTTAGGCCGCTGCAAGCCCAAGACGTCTAGGGTTACGTAGGTACTCGTACCCGGACGGACGTCTCGCCGTCGCCATCGTGTCGTCCAGAGCCTGGTTCCTGCCCGGCCTGGTCACTTACACGGAGGCCTCAGCAGGCTCTGTCCTGAACAGACGCCCCCGGAATCGACAGTGGAGCCCGGGGTCTGATGCGGATGCGCGCCGCCCACATGCCTGCAGCTGCCGCTCCGATCAGGTCAGACAAGAGGAAAAAAAACTTTCTGTTGGGAAATTTGTTGAGCTCAAGACCCCTAGTCGATCCCGCGGCCCCGCCCCAGTGGGGCGTCCCCTTCCCTTCCCCACGTGCGCCGCCTACCCGAGTACTTCCCAGGCGCCTCAGTGCCCGCCCGCTGGCCCTGGTTGGCCCGAGCGCCCGGATCGCGTCCCTGCCGCAGCGCCGCATTATCGCAAGGTACGGATGGCGTGCCCTGGAGCGCCTGTAGCTTCGCTAGCGAGGGGCAAAGCGCGTCCATATCAATCGCTCGGCGAGAATCCAGTGGCAGTAGTCAACGAGCCGAATTGGTTGTGCAAAAAGGCATGTGATTGTCGTCGCGCCGTCTGACACCACAGGATTGACCCCTCGTTGCGTGAACCCAGGTGGGCCAGGCATCTGAAGGGTATTTGTGGCAGACCTGGGGCCCGTCGATGACATACAAGTTTGCTCGAACAAGTAATACCTTACATAGGTAGGTACTCCAGACGAGCAGGCAGCATTCCGGAAGCTGGCAGTCCGCCGTAGCTCTTGTGCATGACTTGCTACGAGTATTCCGTATTGAAATATTGATTCCAATTAAGCAAGTTGGTATTCGATGCTGTTGGCATGGCGTCATCAACGTCTACCCTGCACCCCAGGTCTTGAGACAACGGCATGAGCCCAACTGCCGTACATGCGGGCGTAGATCATGGGTCTCGACATCTACTTCTCTTTCATTGCCCGCTCAGGACATATTTCAATTGAAAAGTTAACGTTGTTCATGGCACAGAATGTGGGTGGTTGGGTATGCCCATCGGAGTCGCCGTGATCAGTAAGTCAGCGCGATGTACGGAGTAAGCACGCCTCGTTTGAGTACTCAATAAGTCGTCAAGACTAATTCGTTGCTTCTTTACTCCGTACCCATTTCCACAATGACAATGCCGCATGCCCACAAAATTCGCTAAAGCCATTCATATCATCGTTACTATCGTCACCATCGTCATCATCTCCCACCATTGTGATACCCGAGAAACCAACGCCACCATGCTTCCCAAAAGACGCCAAGCTCGAACCCTCTTTGCTTCACGAATCGAAAAGCAGCTAGCACGAGGCACTTCCTCACCACGACACCATCTTGCCGTCGCTCTCAATCACCTGTCGTAGCCGCTGGGGCATGAATTCAACCCATACGTTGATGCGCTCCTGGGACAGCAGATTCGTCCACGCCTCTCGCGCCGCCTGCCGCAACGTCTCATCCTCCCAGTCCGGCAGCGGCTCCTCCCGCTGCCATTGCTTGTGCGGCGGCCACAGCGAGTCGACGGGGCTCAGGTCCGGGCTGTCGCCGCAGTTGAAGAAGTGCCGCAGGCCTGCTGCTTCCTTCCACTGCTGCACAGGGTTGACCTTGCTCAGCCCCCCGTGGCCAAACGCCTCGACATCCTCTTCAAGAACAAACTTCGTCGTCGCTGACGGTGTCTGGGTCCCTTCATCGGCATCTAGCCATGGCTTCGCCGCCCGTAGCCACGACTTCACCGTCTTCTCGAGTACCTTGTCTTGGTAGTCGGCCATGCTGATGATGCCGGAGCTACTGGGGTTGGTTGACTCCTCGTAGAAGACCAGGTCGCTCTTGAAGCCGTACCCGGCGGCCGCCCACGCGTGGACCCGCTTCACGTCCCGCGGCCAATTCGCCTCGGGTTGCTGGTTGCACGCTGGGCAGAACTTTTCCCCCGGCCGCGGCAGTAGGCGCATCTTGCCATCGAGGCCAAAGCCGAAGTGCAGCTCGATGCTGAAGCGCACCAGCCGCCAGTCGTGCGGCTGCGGGTACATGTCGAGCATGCGCCTCGCGTACTCGACTCGCTTCTCCCGGCACTTGTTGTTCACGAGGCAGCGCCCACAACCAAGGCAGCGCCGGTACCCCAGCGTACCCATGGTGCGATGCAGCGTCCGCGGGTTGCATGATATCTCGACACCTGCCGCCTCGGCCAGCCCAGCCCAGTTTAGTCCGACATCCTCGTGCTGCTCGTCCCATAGCACCGTCTCCATCTTCTGCTGATCGGCTTCGCTGACTTTGGCGGGCCGGCCCCGCGTCTCCTCCCACTCCGGATCGTTCCGTTTGGATGGAGGCAGGCTCAGGGCCGCATATCCCTGGGACCGCGACAGGTCGAAGTGGCGAAAAATGGCCGACTTGTTGACGGGTAGACCCTGTGATTCGAGGTATGAGATGGTTCCGCGGACCATGGCCTTTTTCGGCGTGTCGCCATGCTTATAGCCGGCCGGGGGCATGCTGGGCCGATCGCCCACCGTAGGGCAGCGATAGCTCGAGTAAGTTGCGTCGCCGACAGAAGTAGTGTGTGGGTGTTTTTGTCTGGCCCCAAGTCACGTCACGGATGACTGGCGTCGCGTCTCGAGTCCCGCTCTGCATCACGTGATATCGCTTCATTGAATGTAGCGAGCACGTGTCAAGGGTGAGCTCATGGATCATTAGCTGCGCAACTTCTCACGAATCAATTGCTTTAGCTGCGGCTGTAAGATGCCTTTGAGTACAATTTGTCGTAAGTAAGGTATTGTGTGCGGGTTGCTTGAAGCTCCACCAGTCGCTGCGAGATGAGTCTCGGGGCATCTGGGCCAACTTTCTCGAATCCAACTGCTCGCCCAACCCTTTGCCCTTGGCATGATGATTATTACATGCAAGAATCCCATCGGCTGTGGGTAGCCCGAGCGTGTGCAAAGACAAGACTAAACCCGACCCCGTTGCTCGAATAGACACTATCTCAGCACCACTCGATCCCTGCTATTCCAACCGTCGAGAGAACGCCAAGCACGATCGAGCACACGTGCCTCCGTCTATGCCAAAATATACATACCGCTTAAGCCATATTGAGATTACTGCATCATTAGTGGTAATTAAGTGCGCTGAAGAGTCGTGCCTCTTCCTAAGCCTTGCCGGCCTCGCGGACAGACCGCATGAAACGGTCCTCCGCCCCGACCTCTCCGATAACTCGCGTTGATGGTCTCGCATTCTCGGACCTCGATAAGACCGCTCTCACTTCGTCTGCGGTCTTACCGCCGAGCAGCGCCATCTCACGGGACAATAGCACAGCCACCGCCGCACGGACAAGTAGAGCATCACCCTCAAAAACGTATACATCCCACAATCGGGCTGCTTCGTCGATAGCCAGGTATGAGGTGAAAATGCTCGTGAACAGATCGCCGAGATAAAGCTCCGGCTCCACGTCTTGCATACTCTGCGTGAGGTGTTCGTAGAGGGCGCTTGACTTATGCCTGAGCGTTTGCATGACGAGATTGTACGCCGAGGCTTGGGCGCCGAGGTCCGATGTGTGGAAAGACAGAGGTAGCGGCCGGTTGAGGACATTCGCCAGTGCAATGAACGCCGCCTCTGGGCTCGGAAGGTTCAGTAAGAGGAGCGCCGCAATGGTCTGAGGGCAAAAGGGTCAGTTGGTCCACCGAATCGCAGTTGGTATAGCTGATCAGACTCACGTTGCAACCAGGGGCGTAGCCAATGTCATCCCTGTACATGGCGTAGGCGCTCAGTACGTCCACCAAAGCCTGGTGCAGGGGCCCGCCCACTTCGAAGATGCGCAGCTCCCTCCAAGTCCGCTCCCCTGCATCCTTGCGAATCAGCTCAAACCATTTCGATCTCTTGACGTCCTCCGCGTCTCCCCTGTCCATCTTTACTCGAGCTTCAAGGTCATGGGCACGCGACAAGGCAGCGTGGAAGGACGCCTCTGAAAGCTCCAATTCGTTGCCAATGGCCCGCATCCAGATAGCACCTCGGCTGCGGGGCGCGATGCCTCTCCACCACATGTCGCGTGTTCTCCGCTCCCGGATTGCGTCGTTCCATCGAGGAATGATCTCGTTTTCCCAGATGTGCATCGTGTTGCCTGCATTGCTGTCTCTCGACTCGGAGTTGACTCGGCGGGCGGCCTCTCGCCGCTCGTCGGCCTTGGCACTGGCAGCCATCATCTTTTGGTACTCACGAAGGTGCTTCTTCTCTTCCGCGGGATCTTTCGGCGGCAGCCAAGAGGGTCGTGTGCGGCTGAGGACTGCCTCCTTCTCCTTGGAAATGGGCAGAGGATCAACCATAATGTTGGTCCGCCGGAGGGGAGGGAGCTCGGGCGTTGAGGATTTAATCCTCCCCCTTTTATCGTAAACGTGATCGACTGATGTCTGGCTTGAGTTCCAGGTGTTGGGACGGCCGGAGGCGGAGGGTCGCCGGGCGTATGCCTCGTCCAGTCCGTCCGCATGCTCCTCCAACTTCTCCGTCAGGGCCTTGGCCTCCGCGCTCAGTTCGGCCAGTGCGGCGTTCCAGCTTTGAGCCCTACTTTTCAGCGGGCTTGGAGGAGGCCTATCGGAAGCATCCGATTTCCACGACGGGGATCGCAGGGATCCTTGGGCCTGCGCTACAGGCGGCGTTCCGTTGCCGATGCTACGCACGCGCTCCTTGGGGCGGCGGCGGCGGTCGCGGTCGGGAGAGGGGGAGAGGGACGGAGCTCGGCTCGGGGGACGGTCATGGGCTGGGCGAGGCGAGATTGGCACGTTGTCCAACAAAACGCCGTCAGGGATATCGTCACCGTCGTCTTCGTCGCATTCGTGCTCAAGCTCCTCAAGCGTCTTACGGTAGTCGCGATTCGCTTGCCAGCTGCCACGTCTGGGTTTTAGAGGCAGATCTGGGTCTCTGGGGTTCAGGGACAGGCCGGGGCTCGTACTCCGGTGCCGCCGGGAGATGGGCAGTGAGGTGGTCGAATGACCTTTCGTCAGGGATGGCGGCCGTGGACTGGTCAGGACAGTCAGGCTGGTGCTTCTGGGATTTGAGGCGAAGAGGTTGTTTTGCAAGTTGGGGAACGAGCGGCGTGGCCGGGGGGGCCGTTTGCCTGCGGCAAGGACCCTGGTTGACGGAGCGGTCGGAAGGGGGCTGGGCCGGATGGCAATGTGTGAAGGGCTCTTGAGCGTGGCATCGTCGTCCTCGAGGCCGATGTCCTCAAAGTGACTGACGTCGGCGAGGACACTCCCATCGTCGCTGTTGAGCGACTGGAAGGAGGAGGACTTGGAGCTCTTGGACGTGGTCATGCCGGGAGGCGAGCCAGGGCTCGAAAGAACGGCGGAGCCTGTAATGTTGATGCCTTGACCGCGGATCATTACGGATGCGGCTGATACTCCTGCTGCATTGCAGTGCCTCGCAGCTTTGCAGAGCCTCGTCGAGCACCTTGGCCGCCTTCTGCTGGGTCGCTCCGGTCAAGGCCGAGAACAGGAGGCCCGGCACCTGGATGAATGTGGTATTATCAGCCTGAACGAATCGCCACGAGGCTGACGGCGCGATAATGATGACCTGTATGCGCAGAGAGGTCGTCAGGGCGGCGCGCGGTGGCCGATTGGTGTTGCAGCGGTCGGTGTCGTGCGCCGGCGTTGATGCGGCAAACGGGGGGTTGAGACGGTCAACGACTGAATGGGCGGCCTCGGCGCCAAAAAGTGGGAAGAAAATGAACGCGGTCAGCGGCCAAAAGGAAGCAAGCAAATTAGGGAAAAAAAGAGCCGCCAAGGTCGAAACGAGGGATGACACTTGTAGAGGCGAGCGAGAGATAGACACAGACAGAAATATACGTGAGGGAAATGCAGCACATGTACGGAGAAGAGCGGCGTTGGTGGTGGTGATGACGAGACAGCCCTGTCCGAGGAGAGGAGGCGCGCGCCAAACCTGGGCCAGCCGACCAGTGGGAAGCAGAATTCCGGGGCCTAGGGCCCCCGCAGGTACCTCGGTGCAGTGCCCTCGCGCAGCCAGTGACTTGCTGGCAACAGAGTTTTGACTGGCTGCAGGCCTCCGTCGTCCCGCCCGTCCCGGGGCGCCGTGGTGTGCGTGAGCGACTCCGCAGATGAGATGGACCTTGCCCCCTCTGGATTGATTTGGGGCGCAGGCATGAGGCGCGGGCAGGGGTTAGGGAGAATGGGAGAGAACAAGGGGGAAATGGCAAAGCCGACATTTCGAGCTGTAGGTGCCGTCAGACAATGTCGCACTCGCAGGGGCTCAGGCTACTTGTAGACGCACGTCAACTGGCTGCACTGCGCAAGTGAGGCGGCACGACCAAAGGCAATGGGAATGGGGGACGTCGCAAACGTCTGCAGCCAGCTTGCACCCGCAGACAAGCTCGCAGCCTGGCCACAGGTGAAATGGTGGTGTTTGTGGCGGCCGCACCAGCAGCCCTTCACGGGATGTGCGGAGTCCGTGTGCACGACCTCCCAGCATGCAAGGAGCCGCATCCCTGTGAGAACCCCGGCCCGCGCCCTCGAGACGAGCCAGGTATTGCTGTTACAACTCACTCGAACCCTCTTGCTCCTGTCGAACCACTACGTACTCGTACGAGGAGAGCATGTAATACTTCAGCACCTGCAAAGCATTCCGTGGTCTCGACGTTCGTGGGCGCTGGGCTCATTCGACAGGGGGGCCCAAGGACAAGCCTATGAGTATACGAGTACTCGTAGGGCACCGGCCCACCTGCGATCGATCGTGAGCGCAGCGCGGTTGCTCTCTTGCCGAGGCGCGAGCGAGCACGGCTTCAAATGCCAAGAGGAACGGTCCAGGTACCGACGGCAATGCACCGGTAAGGCTACGAGTATAAGGGGTAGGGAATACGAAGGACAAGTACCCTATCTTAGTTCCTGGTGGCTCCTTGAGGAATGGATGCATGCGAGAGAGCATTGTTCATCCAATTTGGCAATGTCAGCCGTCGTAAACCTGTCAATGCAAAAATATGAAGTCGGAGATGAACGACACGGTAAAGCCGCGATCCCACTCCAGGTCAAAGATGCCGGCTCGCAACTAATGGAGGGCTTGCACTTGCGCCTTGCTGCATGGCGCGGTGACCGCATGAAAATCCTCTTTGAATTCAGCTGTATTTTTCTCTTTATACCGCTGCCATCTCTATGGTATCATTAAGAGTACGGTCATGAACCCTTCTATGCCCCGCTGTCTTCCGTCTACATCCGCTCGCGCCTTCGGGGGGCGGCCCGAATGATGTCGTCTACCCTGAGGAGAAGCTGCGCAAATGTTAGTCGCAAGTACGATCTCGGCGGAGATGAGTTCTTACCTCGGCCGCTTCGCTGGCGGACGAAACCACCGCCCTCTTCAGTTTGAAGCTCTCAATGACACCAAGTTCTCGCATGTCCGCGATGTCTCCGCCAGGCTTCATCAGGTCGAGTCCGTATGTCGTCATGCCGTCGTAAATGGTCTTTCGGAGCCGTGTGACAAGCTCGCCAGAGTCCAGGCCGGCGTTGTCGGCGAGAATGGTCGGCAGCTGCCGCAGGGCCACGGCGAAGCTCGACACAGCCAGCTGCTTCTTGCCCTCGGTGCGAGTTGCGACTCCTTCTACGGCCTTGGCCATGACCATCTCTGCACAGCCGCCACCCAACGTTGTTCTCGGCTCAATGACGGTTTGCGACAGCACGGCTAGCGCGTCGTGCAAGCTTCGCTCCGCCTCGTCCAACAGCTGCTCCGTGGCGCCTCGCAGCACGATGGTACACGCCTCTCCCGCCGACACTCCCGAGAACTTGATCAGTGTGTCCTCACCGATGATGACCTCCTCGATGACATCGCACTGACCCAGCTTCACCTGCTCGGGGTGATCGAACGTAGATGCGATTTCGCCGCCGGTCACCAGGGCCAGCCGCTCGATGCCGTCGAAATCGGCGTGCTCGATGGACATGATGCCGGCATCGGTAAACAGCTGCTCCGGCCAGTTGTAGATGAGCTGGCGGTTGATGAAGCAATTGATGCCGTGTGCCTTGATCTTGTCCACCTTGGCCTTCATCTTCTCCCTCTCCGCCTTCTCCAGCTCCGCAAGCTTGCTTGTTGAGCCTACCTTGACTCGGGCACCGAAGATCTTGACCTTGTCCGTGTCCATCGACGTGTTCGCCACCAGGATCTTCGCCTTTTCTAGGCGCTTCGGCTGGTTCACGCCAATCTTCTTGTCCAGGATGAAGCCTTCGTCGAGGTACGACTCGCTGAGCTTTCCTCCGGCCTTCTTGATGATCTGAATGTGGCTGAGGTCCGACGACTTCTTTAGCCGCAGCACCGCATCGCAAGCGAGCTGGGCGAAGTGATCGCGATCCTGGGCCAGGACCTTGGAGCTGAGAGTGGTACGAGCAATGGCCAAGAGATCCTTTCGGAAGGCCTCGGGGCTCTTGCTGTGATCCACCGCAGACTCCGTGAGAGCCTTGAGGGCCGCTTGGCTGGCTATTCTGTAGCCCTCAATGATGGTTTGCGGGTGGATCTTCTTGTCGACAAGCTTCTCGGCCTCTCTCAGAAGCTCGGCGGCCAGCACAGTCACCGACGTGGTGCCGTCGCCGACCTCGTCATCCTGCACCTTGGAGATGTTCACCAAGACCTTGGCCGCAGCATTGTCAAGGGCAATCGACTTGAGAATTGTAGCACCGTCATTCGTGACCATGATTTCCCCCGTGGATCTGCAGACTGGCGCGTTAGGGAGACTCAAGGCATAGACAGGGCCAGCCAGGACCACTCACGCCGACTGAAGGATCTTGTCCATGCCCTTGGGGCCCAGTGTGCTCTTCACCAAATCGCCGACGGCAATGGCACCGACGAAAGCGGAGAGACGCGCATTCTCGCCCTTTTCCTCGGTGGTGCCCTCCTCGAAAATCTGCGTCGGTTGGAAAGACTGAGAGCCATTACTGGGTCAGCTGCTCCGAAATGTCAAGCGCGAGGTCACGAAGCCACGCAACAGATCCAGACGTACCATGATGAGCCGTTCAAATGCCAGTAGACGGTCCGATGGAGACCTGAAGATTTGGTCGTCGTGCTGGGTTGGCGCTCGAACTCAAGGCTGCCGTTTTTCCAAAGAGCTGTCTCGACCCCTGGTTACTTCACGCTACGAGACCTGACCTCACCGCGTGCTGGAGCTGCAAAATCGACGACCCCACCACCGCTAAGGGCCCACGTGACTTGCCCCTCGGTCGGGGAAATCGCGGCCAAGGAATATCGCTTCTCCGCCGCACACTTTGCGGAAACTGAACAACACCAAATTTGTGCTGGACCAGCGGTTGTGCTCGTGATCCTCGACCCAGCCCACGCCCTGCGCTGCCAGCTGCCGACAACTGCGACCACGAGCGCAGTACATTCTTGAACGCAGATTTCACCGCGCAGGCTCTCCGGAGACGACTCGCCAAGTCGCTGCCAGTCGCCTCTTCAACTTTTCGAGACTCCCCGAGCGGGGCATTTTTCGCACCCCTCCTTGAAAGCCCCGAACAAAGGCAGCCCAACATGGCTCCCTCATTCGATCATCTGCGCGAGGCTGACCTCGACGACGACGAGTTCAACGAGGATGACATTGACATTTCCGACCTGCGAGAGAAGTTTGAGGTTCAGCTGGAGCACGGTTACGACACATTCGTGGTCATCGACGGACTACCGGAGGTCACCGAGGAGCAGAAGCCCAAACTGGTTAAATTCTTGCTCAAGAAGCTGAACACGGTCGGCAAGACCCGGGAGGATCTGATATACATGCCCATGGGCGACAATGGAAAGTCGCTGCGGTGAGTTCGAGCGCTCGGATCGACCCCGGCCGAGAACTTCGCTAACGTGGCGGGTGTAGATTTGCCTTTGTCGAGTACTCGTCCGCGGCCGAGGCCGCTGCTGCGACCCGCCAGCTGGACATGGTTCCCCTGGACAAGAAGCATACGCTGCGAGTGAATAAGATGACCGACATCGAGCGCTATGGCGGCGAGGGCCGTATCGACGACAAATACCACCCCCCCCAGATCGACGAGTTTTCCGAGAAGGAGCACCTCCGATGGTGGCTGAAGGACCCCTCCGGCCGCGGCCGCGATCAGTTCGTCATGTACCGAGGAGATACGGTCGGCGTCTATTGGAACAACGAGCGGGACGCGCCCGAGAACGTTGTCGACCGCCAGCACTGGACAGAAACGTTCCTTCAATGGTCGCCGCTCGGCACTTACCTGACGTCCATTCACGCCCAAGGTGTGCAGCTGTGGGCTGGGCAGTCTTGGACTAGGCAAGCCCGGTTTGCGCATCCCTTCGTTAACCTCGTCGCCTTCTCCCCCAACGAGAACTACCTGGTCACTTGGTCTAACCGGCCAATCTCCATTCCCGATTCGGGCCACCCAGCCTTGTCGATTGACGACGACGGCAAGAACTACGTTATCTGGGATATCGCAACGGGCGCGCCCCTTCGATCCTTCGCCAACTTGGACCTCCCCAAGGCCGAGGAGGGCAAGCCGATGCCAAAGCTGCAGTGGCCCGCTTTCAAGTGGTCCGCGGATGACAAGTACGTCGCGCGCCTGACGCAAGGCTCCTCCATTTCCGTCTACGAGCTCCCCAGAATGAATCTCGTCGACAAGACCAGCATCAAGATCGACGGCGTCATGGACTTTGACTGGGCGCCGGCGACACCCAAGCGTGACGGCGTCAAGAGCTACGAGCAGCTCATCTGCTTCTGGACCCCCGAGATTGGCAGCAACCCGGCCAAGGTCGGCCTTATGAGCATCCCGTCGAAGGAGATCGTGCGAACACTCAACCTCTTCAGCGTCAGCGACGTCAAGCTCCATTGGCAGTCGGAAGCGACGTATCTCTGCGTCAAGGTCGACCGTCACTCCAAGTCCAAGAAGTCTCAAGCAACAACGCTAGAGATTTTCCGCATCAAGGAGAAGGGCGTCCCCGTCGAGGTTGTGGACACGATTAAGGACACCGTCATCAACTTCGCATGGGAGCCTAAAGGTGACCGATTTGCCATCATCACCACCACAGAGCCTGTTGGCCCTACTGCTGTGCCTCCCAAGACCGCTGTCTCCTTTTTCTGCCCCGAGAAAACAAAGGGACCGATCGCAGGAAACTTCAAGCTTCTTCGCACCTTGGACAAGAAGAACAACAACGCTATCTACTGGTCGCCTAAGGGGCGTTTTGTAGTTTGCGCGACGATAGCCAACCAGCAGAGTGCGGACCTGGACTTCTTTGATCTTGACTTTGAGGGCGAGAAGCCTGAGTCCGACAAAGATCTCACCGCCAACCTTCAGCTGATGAACACGGCCGACCATTACGGCGTGACGGACGTGGAGTGGGACCCATCAGGTCGATTCGTGGCCACGTGGGTATCCATGTGGAAGCACTCGGTAAGTTACGCGGGTCACGGAAGCATGTGAGGCATAAACTGACATGGGACAGATGGAAAACGGCTACCATATCTATGATTTCAAGGGCGAAGCCCTGCGAGAGGAGCCCGTGGACAAGTTCAAGCAATTCCAGTGGCGACCGCGCCCCGCGACCCTGCTGACCAAGGAGGAGCAGAAGCAGGTGCGCAAGAACCTGCGTGAGTACAGCCGGGTGTTTGAGCAAGAAGATGCGGACCGCGGGGCCTCGGCAGACCTCGCCGTTGTCGAGGCGCGTCGGCGTATGCTGGAGGAGTGGTGGGCCTGGCGAGAGGAGGTGGAGGCCGAGATGGCAGAGGACCGGGCCGTGCTCGGCCTGCCTGCGGATCCCCACGCCGCGCTTCTGGAGGCCAAGACGAAGGAGATGCAGGGCTCCGTCGACGCAGAGGATCGGGTCATTGAGGAGATTGTCGAGGATGTGCTGGAGGAGAGCGAAGAAGTGGTGGCATAGACTGAGCGGCCTCGTGCGTCGCATTGACAGGAAGGTGCATGCATTGGTTGTACTGGTAAAAATAAAGTCGGTCGAGATCAATATCAGGCTCTATAATGACATTGCTCAAGATTTCCCCAACACTGCCGTGAATGCTTCCAAGGGGATCGCTCTGCCCTCAGCGATTGGCGGTCGATCGATGGACGTGGACCCTGGCTTGCCTGGTTGTGGGTTGAGAAACCTGGGGTTGCACTGTACTGTACATTCGTAATATCCCCCACTCCGTACATCATCTTACGAGTTACCGTCGGACCTGGGCCCCGTCTTATCACGACCTACTCTGTACTCCGTACGTGTGCAAGTATTCGTATAAGCTGGTGCCTGCATCCGTCCGCAACGGTGCTCTGCACAGCCTGTCGGCCTAATGTGCCAGGCATCCGGGTAACTCGTCGTGCTGGGGGTGGAATGGATATTACGAGCTCCATCCCTTTGGCAGTGTTAACGGAGCAAGCAAGTCACTTGCCCCACTTCCCTCACAAATCGCAGCGCCTGATTGGACCTAAACCCTACAGTGACCTGCTTGCTCCGTTAACACTGTTAAAGGGATATGCCGACATTCATCGTTGCTTTCTCAAGCCAGGCACAGTGCCCCTGCCTGTGTGCCACAAAACAGCTTGTGGCGGGCGGGATGAAGCGAGCCAGTTGTCGACGTCGATCAGCAGGCTGGACCCGCCCAGACTGGGGCACAAAGGCGTAATGCACTGTGCCGAACCGAGGAATTCACAAGGTTTACTCGCGTCAGCCCAGATCCTTCGAAGCAAGGCAAGTCGGCGAGGGACTGTGGCGTTTATTACGTCGCCGTCAGGCGTGTTTCAGGCCAACTCGAGGTTGTGGAATGTTTATCGCATGAGGTATTGATGTTCATGATTGACTTGGATTGCGTGGCACCATGGCAATGGCACACCAAGACACCAGCGCACCAATCCACCGAGATGCTGGAGAAACGGCCTGGCTTGCCTGCATGCCCGGAAAGCGAAGAACTGCTGCACTGGTACGGAGAACCAGTTGTGCGATTGTCCGTCCATCCACCACAAATGCCGCAGCCAACGCCGAGGCCAGGTAAGCTCAAGGTACGGATACGGAGTAACATGTAATTAAGGCACGGTATAGTACAGTGCGGAGTACCGCCGTAACCATCCATCCAATGTCCTCCCGCATGGCGCTACTCGTTCTCGTAATACCATCTGCTCGCACAGTGCGCGCGCGCTCTGGAAGAGCACGGAAACCTTGAAGGGTGACGAGTTGGGTGCACCGCCCCAGCCATCCAAGTCCGAACGACCTGGACAGCCCTCGTCCCGCCTCCTGCTGGCACCACCGTAATCCGTTCCCACCTCATTATTCTCCCACAAACGACAATAGGGCTTCCATCGCCTGCCGCCCGAGCATCACTATCTCGCATCGCATCCGCTCCAGCGTTCATTTTTATTGTCTCTCGCTTCTCTGACAAGACCGGCTTCCCCGCACCGCCGGTTCTAGCTGCGGCCCTTGTCAGTCGCCCTCGCGAAGCTCCCTGCTGATCGGCCTGGAATGGCTTCACAAAGCTCGCCTGAGCGCCCAGCTTGATCAACCAAGCGGCACATCACAACACCCCGAGCCTCCATGTGATCGGTCGTCTGCCCGGAACTGCACTACGAAATGCTGCGACGGCCTCCAATCGAGGGACGGGGGTCCGCGCAACAGCAGAAACTCCTCCTCGCCTTCGCCTTTTTCCTTCTCCCTTGGCTCCAGCTCGCCGACGCTCAAAAGCAGCCACAGCAGCAGCGCCAACCGCTACAGCACGTCGTGCCCTCCGTTCTTCCCCAAGCAGGAGTTCGCAGCGACAGCAGCCAGCAGCTCCCCGACAATGACGCCTCTCAAAATTGGGTTCCCGCCTACTTGGAGAATGGAAAAGACGCCGCCGCTGCTGCCGACGACGACGACGAGAATGACTACAACAAAGTGAATCAGGTTGTAGGCGGGGCCAAGAAGCCGTCACCAGCTTCGAGGCAGTACGAGCGACTGGTTGACCCAGCCAGGCAGCAACATCGTCGACCGCCAGTCGATAACATCAATAAGAAACACGTCCCCAACAACAAAAAGCACATAATCATCCCTGACGATGCGAGCGCCATCGCAACTTTGGCTCCGGCTCAGTCCGTACGAGCACCACCTTCACGACGTCAACGGCCCACCAGCACCCCTGCTACCGGGCTGACCTCGCCGCAATCTGCGCGGAGTCTGGAGGATTGGGAAGTAGAAGACTTTGTTCTTCTGGCGACCGTCGATGGAGACCTCTACGCCAGCGACCGTAAGACGGGCAAAGAGCGTTGGCACCTTGAGGTCGACCAACCTATGGTCGAGACTGTACACCACCGCGCCAACAACTCGATCCTGGACGACGACTACAGCCCCGTTGACCACTACATATGGGCAGTCGAGCCAAATCGAGATGGCGGCGTCTATGTCTGGATACCTACCCCAGATGCACGTCCCCGGGCTACTGGCTTCACAATGAAGCGCCTGGTCGAGGAGCTGGCTCCCTACGCTGACGAGGAGCCGCCCGTCGTGTATACAGGTGACAAGAAGACAACCATGGTCACTCTCGACGCTGCCACGGGCCGGGTCGTCAAGTGGTTTGGGTCGAGCGGGTCTCACGTCAACGAAGCTGAGAGCTGCCTCCGACCAAATACGCTCTACGACAACGGTGCCGGGGAGTGTAGCTCCACAGGCACCATCACCTTGGGGAGGACCGAGTACACCGTTGGCATCCAACGGCGAGACGGTCGGCCCATTGCGACCCTTAAATACTCCGAGTGGAGCCCCAACAACTACGACAACGATCTTCTCCAGCAGTACCATGTCTCTCTGGATAGTCGTTACTTTGCAAGCCAGCACGATGGCAAAGTTTATGGTTTCGACACGGCTCGCACTGGCAATGCGGCGCCGCTCTTCAGTCAAAAATTCTCGGCCCCAGTCGCCCGCGTCTTCGATGTCTGCCGGCCCTGGGACGCGGCCGCAGAGAGCAAGCCCGAGCTCATTGTTCTCCCTCAACCGGCAATGCCGTCCCAGGATGAGAGCAGCAGCAGCATCTTCCTCAACCAGACTGAGGGCGGCAGTTGGTACGCTCTATCGGGCCGGTCGTACCCACTCATCATCAACGCGCCCCTAGCCCAGGTTACCTATCCTGGCTGGTGGGACGTAGCCTCTGCGTGGGACAGCTTGAACGACGATACAATCTCGAAGGCCCTAGTGGGCACGCACCCTCTGGAAACGTTCAGAAAAGATGGCCGCCAAATGCCAACTCTCCCAGGAGCAGACGGTAGTGAGGGCTTGGACAATGGGTCTATCCTGCCTGGGCTGCCGGATGGCGGAGAGGAGGGGCCGACAATCATCACCAAGGTCAGGGGGCTGCCGCAGAGCGCTGCCAACACTGTTATGGACTTCGTCAAGAATCCCATCCTCTTTCTCCTCTTTTGTGCCGCTCTCATATACAACGAGAAGAACCTCCGGCGGTCGTATCACCGTTGGCGCACGAATGGTCTCAGCCTGAGGGATGCTCTACTCTCCCTGACATCCGATGCGTCGGCTAACAAGGAGGGCAAGCTACACGCTGACATCAAAGATCAAACCCGAGCCTCAAGTCTCACAAACGAAGAGAGCGAGGAGAAGGCAAAGGAGAGGGCTGCTGGCCAGTCGTCGCCAGGCGACGAAAGTGAGCAAGGCGAGGCCTTAAAATCCGCGGAGGCCAACAGGAAAGCAGAAAAGGAAGTCCCTGGGGCAAATCAAGATGACCCTTCCCAAAATGGCTCGGTAGGCGCTTCACCACCCGATGGTGCGCCGGAGAAGAAGAAGAAGGCACATCGCGGACGACGAGGCGGCGTGAAGCACCGTAAGGGGCGGGCTCGTGATGCGTCGCAATCACGAGATGAAGAGGGCCCAACAACGGTGGAAGAGGCCGTCAACAACGCCAAGAAGCTCGGCGACAGGCCGAGCTTGGAGCCCGATGTCATGACGGTGGCCAATGACATGCAAGCGGTTACTGGGTCAATCATCAGGATGGGCAACATTGAAGTCAACACCGAGGTGCAGCTAGGAACAGGCAGCAACGGCACTCTGGTCTTTGCCGGGAGCTTTGATGGGCGAGAAGTTGCGGTGAAGCGCATGTTGATTCAATTCTACGACATTGCGTCTCAGGAAACGAGGCTTTTGAGAGAGAGCGACGACCACCCCAACGGTCAGTGACATTCAATCCCGCAGCTCCGCGTCCGCTAACAATAAAGACAGTCATTCGGTACTACTCGCAGCAAACACAGGGTGGTTTTCTCTACATTGCCCTCGAGCGCTGCGCCGCGTCCTTGGCGGATGTCGTGGAGCGGCCGCATGCATTCCGAGAGCTGGCAAACGCCGGGACGACTGATCTCCCCGCCGTATTGTACCAGATCACAAATGGCATTAGCCACCTCCACGGACTGCGAATCGTCCATCGTGATCTGAAGCCCCACAACATTCTCGTCAACATGGGCAAGGACGGCAAGCCGCGAATGCTGGTATCTGATTTCGGCCTGTGCAAGAAGCTCGAGGGTGGACAGTCTTCCTTTGGTGCCACGACGGGTAGAGCGGCCGGAACATCAGGCTGGCGGGCACCCGAGCTGCTGCTTGACGATGACGCGCGTGAAACGGGCATGGTCGATGCCAGCACGCACAGCGGTTCTGGTTCGGTGCTTGTGGGAGATGGCACAGTTTCTAGCAGCCGACGAGCGACACGTGCTATCGACATCTTTTCGCTCGGTCTCGTCTTCTTCTACGTTTTGACGAACGGCTCGCACCCATTTGACTGCGGCGACAGGTACATGCGTGAGGTCAATATCCGCAAAGGGAGCTACAATCTTCGGCCGCTCGATTCCCTTGGCGACTTCGCCTACGAGGCCAAGGATCTTATTGCATCGATGCTCGAAGCGGACCCGAAGAGGCGGCCCACTGCGCGAGAAATCATGTCTCATCCGTTCTTCTGGTCTGCCAAGAAAAGGCTCGGCTTCCTCTGCGACGTCTCAGACCACTTCGAAAAGGAACCCAGGGACCCCCCGTCGGCGGCCCTCGCCGAGCTCGAGCGGCACGCGCTCCAGGTCACCAAGGGTGACTTCCTGCGCGTGCTGCCGCGGGACTTTGTCGACTCGCTCGGGAAGCAGCGCAAGTACACGGGGTCCAGGCTGCTGGACCTGCTGCGGGCGCTGCGCAACAAGCGCAACCACTACGAGGATATGCCCGAGGCGCTGAAACGCTCCGTCGGCCCGTTGCCCGAGGGCTACCTGGGCTTCTGGACGGTGCGCTTCCCCATGCTGCTGCTCGTGTGCTGGAACGTCGTGTACAACGTCCAATGGGAGGAGACGGACAGATTCCGGGAGTACTACGAACCCGCGGGCCTCTGATGCTTGACGCGATGACGGGGCAGGCCTGATGTTCGGACCCGTCGCAGTCACACAGTTGGGATCGCAGGCATTGTTTCGTATAGAGGCCATATTCACGTATGTAACAATTTGTAGTCGAATCGACAAGCGTATTGTGTATTTGCAGGGCCTGAAGCAATTACATCTTGGTGCATGTGCACATCCACAGGCAGCAATCCACCGTTATACGCTCTCGTTGGCATTCCCATAAGCAACGGCAAAAGGGCCCAGTAACCACATCCATAGTATACACCCGACCCAGGCACGATCGTCTGGCATCTGTATCCAGGTCTCTCTCTAGCCCCACTGGACGAGCACCTTCTTGCCCTTCTTACCGCCCTTCTTGCCCTTGCCGGCGCCATCGTGCGCCCCATCCGCGTCCTCGTCCTCGGCGGCCGGCGTCGAGGTGCCGCTGCCGCCGCCGCCCCACTGGAACCCCGAGTCGGCGTGGCCGTAGTCCCTGCGGACGCCGCGGCCCGTGCCGTAGCCGAAGATGGTCGTCGTGGGCTTAGGAGCCGCAGGCAGGGCAGGGAAGGCGTCGCCGCCGGTGGCAGGGCGCGCGCCCGTGGCGGTCCGGGGTTGGGATGGCTGCGCCGAGGAGCCGATCCAGGAGGGCCGAGAGGTGGATGCAGAGGACGAGGA
Source organism: Tolypocladium album (assembly GCA_024341135.1). NCBI lineage: Eukaryota > Fungi > Ascomycota > Sordariomycetes > Hypocreales > Ophiocordycipitaceae > Tolypocladium > Tolypocladium album. The sequence goes on from JALHCF010000102.1 coordinate 132,181, forward strand.
GGAGGGGCCGGCAGCCGGCAGGGAAGGGAACGCGGAGGATGGAGGAGCTCGGACTGCAGGCGGTGCGGACCAGCCCGGGGGTCCTGTGCGCGCCGTTGGCGTCGGTGCTGGTCCTCCTAGCCGCGTGCTGTTCTTGAGTCTGAGCACGCGTGTAGAGTGTTTCTGAGACGGTGCCGCTGTCGGGACGGCAGGGTTCGCCGCCGCGGCGTCCCCCCAGCCGCTGGAGCTCGACGTCGCCCCGTGCATGCCGCTGAGGCCCGGAAGGCTGGGGTAGTCCTCGTTGATGGCCCGCCAGTCCTGCCACGCCTTGCGCAGGCTGTCGGCCTTGGTTTTGTCCTCGAATAGGTCGGCTACCTCTCGCACCAGAGTGCCCAGGGCGTTGGATGAAACGTCGGCGAAGAGGGTGAAGAAGGCATCGATGAGCTGCGGGGCGGTAAAGCCGCCTCTCCGGTACGACGAGATGTGGTCTCGGAAAGCGGCGACTTTGCTCGCGTCGTTGCCGAGGAGGTTGGCGGCCCGCTCCACGACTGAGCTGTGGCGGACGGCGCGGGCGCGCTCTTCGGCGGATAAGTTGGACGGGTCGACGGTGAGGGACTCCATTGGGCCTACCACGCTGCTCTGGTTGGCATTGGAGTTTGTGCCACGAGACGCGGGAGTCGAACCGCCTTGCCGGGCACTCGATGCTTGCGTCGAAGAGGGTGCGGGCGCTGTCAGCTGACCGCCAAAGGTCCGGTTCGACACGGATTGCGCCGAGTGAATGGCCATTTGGCGCTGGAAGGCGATTTCGTCACGGCGCAGCGGCTGGGCCGACGTGGGCGGAACGACGTCTCCATTGGGATCTCTGCCTCTGCCGCCGCCAGCGCCGCCCCGGCCCCGGCCCCGGCCCCTGCCCCGACCGTCGCCGCCGTCTCTTTGGCCTCTGCCGCCGCCGGCGCCGCCAGCGCCGCCCCTCCTGTCGGGCTGGTACGACTGCCTTATGTCAAACGAGGAGATGTCCACCAGCCTGGCATCCCTGCCGGCCGTCTTGCCGGCGTGCTCGCTCAGTTGATGGGCCTGCAGGTCCAGTTCCGACTCGAAAACGACAAACTTCTTCTCCATGCACTCGCTGTTGGGGCACAGGTAGTGATCTTTCCGGAAATGCTCCTCGAGGGCGTTGTAGTCCATGTAGTAGTGCGGCTTCCGCGAGTCTCTCCTGTCGCAGAGGAAGCATCGCTCGTGCTTCATGCGGCAGTGCTCGTACAGCTTGTCGTCGTCGTAGAAGCGCTCGCCGCAGAAGCCGCAGAGAGGGTGGCCTTTGAAGCCCGTCTGATCGGCGGCGCCGGGCTTGTCGTCGCCGTGGCGCATGTGCCGCTCCAGCTCCTTGTCGGAGAAGAGCTCGTGCTCGTGGGTAAAGACCTTTTTGTTGCGGGTGCACAGGTCGCACATGCGCTTGCGGTGGGCCGACTTGACGTGGCGATGGAGGTCCGGCCAGCCCAGGCCGGCAAAGTCGCACGAGCCATCGGGGCAGTTGTACCGCAGGAGCAGGACGGTGTCGCCTACAATGTCTTCCTTGGTGTATTTGATGCCGATGTTGCTGTCGGTGGTGGTGATGTCCTTGTCTGAGTAGTCCTCGAATCGCTTGTCGGCGTCGTCTGTGAAAATGACAAACGGAGCAGGCGTCTGTGCAGTCACCGGCAAGTCAGCATGCGAAGCGCAGCGGGATGAGCATCCGGCTCCAGGAAGGGACGTACTCGACAGTGGGCGCAGTCTTTTGTTTTGTAGAGAGCCCTCATCCGCAGCCCACAGATGTGGCACGTCGTATGGTTGCAGGGGGCAATGGAGTGGTGGGCGACGGGGTTTGCGCATATGAAGCAGACGTCGGCATCGTCGTCGGCTGCATCGGCGTCGTCGCCGGTAGCGTCGGGCCGCTGAGCGGCGGTTCCATCGAGCGACTTCTGAAGGCCGTGAGCCCTCGCAGCAGCGGCGGCGACAGCCTGGGCTGCGGGATTCAAGGGTTGCGTGTTCCCATCGTGGCCGGCGTTCCCGCTGGCGCCTCCTCGGCCTCTTCGTGAACGGTTGCTGTTGGAGTTGCCGCCCCTGCCGCGTCCTCGGTGGCGCCCTCTCGAGCCGTCGCCTCGACCGGACTGGGCGGCTCCTGCTTCGGGAGCCACCATGGCCAGGAGTGGGCTTTGTCCAGTGGTTGCGAGGACGGAAGCCGTGTCGACCTTGCTCGTTGCGACTTCGACAAACGCCGGGGGTGGAGGGCAAGCTCGCTGTCGGAAGCTGTCCGCAGAGACGGGGCGGCGTGGATGAGGAATTTCCGGTCGACGGTCTAGTCCCCAGGCAATGCGGGATATGTCAGTGGCGGATTTGGTTTGTATACTGAGGGCGGGCGTTGCGGTGTTGTTCGGCGAGAGACGTCCGTTTCCAGGGTTTTTTTCTTCCTCGTCTGAATATTGCAGTCGGATGCCGTTGCGGGTGGAGGGGTAGAGGTGCTGTAGCCTCTGAGCAGCGGCCGGGTAGCCCTTATTTGCAGCGGCCTGCGGCTCCCGGCACCAGCGGCGAGGGGCAAAGCCAGCGCCTGGAGTACCCGAGCACAGGGGTCCGATGAGTCAGCGTGGCGCTGCAGCTGCATCATGAGCGCGCACGTCGCACTGCGCGCAAGGCTAATTAGACGCAGGGTGCAAAAGAGTCATGCCGTGGATTGGAGCCCAGCCCCGGTCCAGGGCTTACATCGAGGCAAACCGCGTCAGGCTCATCCTCGTGGGGTGCCTCCAGAATGGTTATGCGCCAGCTGCATCAGCCGGGCAAGGCCAGCAGTTCTTGCTGCTGCCTTCATTACGGTTGGGCACCTTGTATTGGCCCTTTGGGCTGTTGAACATGCCGAACGACATGATGCTTGTCCAACCGTTTTTGTAAATACGACGACGCTGCCACGGCGTAGGTTGACGTACGTCCACCTAAACGCGGCCCGGTCATGAGCTCTTCGCAGCACAGGCCCCTCTCACGTCCGCACCGACGGTTGCGTCGCTGCGTGTACAGTGTCGGTTGCCAAATCGTTCATATTTGGGTGCCAAAAAGAGTATAATTCCAAGCTCCTCGCCCTGTGCTCGCCCCTCCCTATGCTACCAGCCAACCCATCCAGCCGTCCCAATGACGAAGCGCAAATAAAGATACCTAGATACTCCCCAAGGCGCCATAATAAGGTAGCGTATAGTGCTTCTTTCAAAAGCTCTACAGGGCCACGTCCCATCAGTCACGAGCCTGCTTGTTCCAAAGACCCCTCTTAGGTCGGGAGGCGTTTGCTGCGACAGCTACTCCTCGCCGACGGGGTACAGATGGTTGCCAATCTCCTTGTTCATGCGGAACATGTCGACCCTGGCCTGCTTGAACACGGCCTGCATCTTGTCGTCGCATCGAATCTGTCGCTTGTCCTTGGGATCCTGCAGGTCATTTGCCTTGATGTGCTCCCAAAGCTTCTTGACCACTTGCGGGCGAGATAGCTGCGGTTGTCGGATGTCAGCACCACTTCCACACAGCTTGGCGCAGAGCACGGGACGCAGAGTGGCATCGCTGCTCCTGCGCCCCGAGCGCACGTTGGATTCACGTACCGTGGACTCGCCACACAGCGCCCCAAGAGTCTCACTAAGTAAAAACGGCTTCTGGAAGCCACCGCCCGCCTTTCTCTTGGGGGGAGCCGAGTCCGCGCTGCCGTCAACCTCGCTGTCGTCGCCCTCGCCAACTTTCTTGGCGCTCTTCTTCCGCGGGGCCTTCTTCTTCTTCGTCACCTTTGCCCGGTCGCCGCCACCGCGGGTGGTGCGAGCGCGCGCTAGGCTGTTCTCCTGGGCCTGCAGCTGGGCGGCCAGGCGGGCGTCCGCATCCTCAAGCGGCGACGATCGCTTGGCCTTCTTCTTGGAGGGCTCGGGCGACGCCGAAGGGTCCGTCTCGCCAGAGTCGGAGACGCCGTTGGCTGCGGCTCGCTTGTTCGGCAATGGCTCGGCAACAGACGAAAGGGGGACGTTGTTCGTCTCGGCCTCGGCCCCGGAGACGGCGTCAAAGCGAGCTTCGATGAGCCTTTTGATGGCGTCCTGCTGCGAGTTAGCGCTGGGGAGAGAGGGAACGCAAGCGCGGTCAGCAGCCGGGATCCAGCGCAGGCGCATCTTGATCGGCCGGTGACTATCGCACCTTTTGGTCCGTCAAGTCAAGGCCGCCCAGGGACAGCTCGAGGCCCTGTCGAACCTTCTTGCGGGAGATGGTTTCGAGGTCGGCATTGGCAAGGATGTCGTCGATGATGTCTGTGTAGCGCTTGAGCTCCTCGGGGGAAACTACGATGCGTACATGTCGATCAGCATGGGCAGCTCGCTTGACACACGCAGGACACGGCACCAAGACACTCACGTGGCTTGCTCATGTTGCCCAGATGCAGCCGAGTGCGGCGTCGAGCGGAGTCGCAGTGCGTCGGGGGGCAGCGGTGTCGCTCTGAAACCAAGGCGAAGGGGGAGGCGAATCGCGAGCGACGCGTTGGTGGCCGGGCAGTGGCGAGCTGAATGCCTCACAGCATAGCCGGCGGCCGAAGCTGGTGATGTCTGGTGCGTCAGGCTCCGAGGGCGGCGGCACGACAGCGCACAGGCGGGTCGGTGTGATTTGACACAACCTAATGCCACACAGGGTCCTGGTAGGGCTGTGCAGGGCCAGCTCGGCGTGCTGCGCGGTGCTGCAGCGTTGCGCCGATGTAGCGGAGAGGGGGATCACGAGCGCCCCGAACACGACTGGCTCGAACGATGAGCTGGCACCCGCCGAAGGGTAGCCTCGGTGCACGGCAGCAGCTGGCGGGCTGGGCTGGCGCAGGAGAGAAGCGATGTCGGGGTCGCGCGCGCTGGACGTCGACAGACGGCGGAGCGTCGAGTTCAACGGTGTGCTTGGGGCTGGGTGCGAGGTGCGAGGCAGCGGGCAGTTGCATCGGGGCGGAGATCGCGGGAGACCTTGCGATGCGCATCCATCGCTGGTGCCATGTGTGGCTGGGCCGTGAGGCTGTGGCTCCTGCGGAGCCGGCGCGGGAGACAGCCGCCAGGTGACCGCCAAAGCCGGGGCCGGGGGCCCAATCACGGCGCCGAATTGGGCGTTCGCGGTATTGTAGCGCATGCATGCCTCTCCTTCAGCCTCGTCACGTGCTCCAAGTTACTCTTTATCTGCTAACATACGAGTTAGACGTCCGATTTATCCCTTGCCAACTCAAACCGACACACTTACCGTGTTTGGATAGAACTATCGTATACGATCAACCCGTATTCAGTAAGGTGTAAACAATGTGAGACAGTCGACAGACTCTTTGTACGTACGTGCGTGCGAGTAGTAACGAGTACTGGTTCCGACCACCCATAAACCAACCTCAAGAGCTGGCCCAACTTACCATGGCACCTGCAGTACACACCGCGTAGTAACTCCGTAGTTAACCAGCTCACCTGCAGTGTTCGTCATTGCCACACCGCGGAGCATCTCAGCAGCCCCTACTCGAATGAAGTGACAAATGCGCTGCCAGCACGATAGTATCTTGGAATACATCCAACCCTGACGTTTTTGCGCTACACTAGCCGATAATTACCAAGGTTTTGTCAAGATTTCTGCAAAACGCGCATAGTGACAACGCCGTCAACTTGAGTCCATCATCTGTGCAGGCATTCACACCAGTGCCACGACTGTCTCAGGGCCTTGCGCCATTGCGGTCTGTTGCTTCCCTTTCGGCTGCCCCTGATGTGAAGAACCTAAACCCGGGTATGATAACGCCGCAGGTGGATGAGGTTTCTCATCTGGCCAGAAATGAGAAATAATGGCAGCACCGCAAACGAGACATATAGCAACGACAGTACCCCATTGTCCAACATGCAGGAAGGACTCGCCTCCAGGGTCCGATTCCGCCATCATCCATTCCATAACTATGATAAAGAAAACAACCACCAGTGGGCTACAGAATAAGGCGTAGGAATACACAACTAGAACATAGAAGTGAAGAAGGACCTGCAGGCTTCGATAAAGGACGTTGTGCGCGCGATCCGCGTAAACCGAGCGTATCTCGTGGACAATATCCTTGAAAAACTTCAGTTTTCGTTTCGGTTCCAGATAAATATGAATTCTAGATTCTCCGAACTTCCAACGTTTTGAGACGCGACTCAAAATCATCACGGTCATGCTGGCTATCGCTGTTGACGAGGCAAGGGCGTAGATAGCAATAAGTGATTGGTAGGCCATATTCGTCTCGAAACCTTCGCCATATGTCCCGGGATTGACAAGAATATCGGTTCGGTCTCGAAGCATCCAGTCACTTTCGAAGCACGGATAGATGCAGAGATTGGTGAGAGCAGGCCCCGACTTGGAGATGAACTGTTGTTCTACTGTTTGATTCCAGAAATACGGATTCACATTATCCCAACCACTTCCTACTGTTTGGGACCCGTCGTTCATAAGTGGGAGAGGGTCATGTTGGCCAGGAGGGCAGAATCTCAGCTGGGGAAATACCCAAAACCAAGTGTACTGTTCGGCAACTAGGGCGCAGATGACACCAACCAGTAGCATAACTCCCCAAATCCATCGGATTGATCTCGGTCGAGTGTTGCGGAGACTTGACGACCAAATCTGCATCGGCAGCAAGATTAAGAATCCCGTGCCGACAATGGCTAGAACAGGGTCGACGTCGTTATCCCACGCCATCGGAAGTACGGGGAGCCAGGTACTCGAATCTCGATAACCAGCGAAAGACGCCTTGTCATATAGCCCACTGATTGATGTCCCTTCGACTCTTACGACATTGTAGTTGTCTATGTAAGCTCGAGGGTACATTTTGGTTCGGATTGCCGCTAGCACAAGCGCATGGATGGCTGCCGAGCCGCTGTAGACCATGACGGAAGCCATAGCCGTGTTACTGATCCAGGACGAGCGTCTCCCCACGATAGCTATCAGGATGAGGACGTAGTATATGACGCGAGCTGGTATTCCGTAGCCCCCGCTTATTTGATAGGAGCACTGGATCCATTGCGTATCGAAATAGGCGTTTTGGCCTTGGGTGTCGTCGCCTTGTATCCATTCCTCGCTGTTGCTGTTAAACGGCGGTATGATTTTCTCAACATCAGGAAAGAGACGAAGAAGAAGTGGGTCAGTGACGCCCGCCATACTTCCACTCAATGAATAAAGGCAGATAGAGGGAGGATTTGAGTTCAATGAGGATAGAATGAAGTGCAAGGTAAATACCTAGTTGATTGACAACTTGCAGAGTCGAGGAGGATATTAATGAATACGGTAGGCTGTGGTCTAAACATAGTCATGGTAGGCACTTACCCAACCTCAGCGCCACTCGTGCCTGAGGCGGTAAGCTGAAATGCATGGCTGACTGCCTGCGAGCAATCATCTTGTACGGCCCCTTTGCCGCCCAGTTGCAATTGTCGTATTGCCGCGAGTGGCGCATATTCCTGTCGTGTAACTGTTCCCTAATGACAATTTGGGGGCAGGGGGGCGGGGTTTACTTCAATTGATAGGTCGCCGAGTCGATCCGTAAGAGCTTTGGAGACAAGCCGTGCTGCATGCGGCCCCCACGTCGTCCAATACTACTCTGTACATGTCGTATTACGACCCTTTGCGGGCCATGCAATGTTGAGGAGTTCCTCGGGAATTCCCTTGGATCCGCTCACACATCACTCTCACGCCGGAGCTAAGTTACGCTTAGACATGGACTCACAGAGAGTCGCTTGGGCAAGCCAGATCAGCTGCCTGGTCACCTGAGCGGACAGACTGCGTGGTATATCATGGTTCTCATTGCACCGCGCAGGCTTAGATTGAACATAGACGCGAATGCCTTCCTACTGGACTCAATTACTGGCTCCCCAGTGACCCATTTGCGCCGCTAGCTTGATTTTCATTCTTATCAGAGTTATTTCGAGTTGTTTGCACCATCGTTTGTCGTTCTGACCATTTCTCACGACTGTTGGTTTTGGTGGTTGTCTTGTCGCTCCTCTAGCCCGGCCTCTCCAGAGCGTTACTCCGGGCACCACTTCACTAGTAGGCTTAGGAGCGTTTACAAACGAACAGGCCTTCTTTGCTGGCTAGTAGTATACGTAGTCAGATGTTGCGGTCGGATGTGTGGCAGTTGCGTTGGGGAATGTCTGAGGCATACGCGCCGAATTTTGCGAGAGGGCCAATAGTCGTATATTTAGCATAGCTTCAGAGCTCCTGTGCCCAGGAATAACAAGAAAGAAAAGATTATCACCTCTTTAGTACACCTAACCCAATAACTGCAAGAATCACACTTTAATGCCATACGACTCAGCCAAACAACTCAGTCATATTCACAGATAGAACGTGCTCGCTAGCTTACAGATGCCACCATCCCCGGTGGGGGTAACAGCGCATTCTAGACTACAATATGATAAGTCTCTCTACAACTGGTACCTTATTAATTTGAAATGATCACGACCGGAACCTTCGGAGATGAAATTGAGAGCCTTTCTCTCTCTCTCTCTCTCTCTCTCTCTGAAGTCCCCGTCTTGGGCGGCTTGTAACGTCAAAACGGCGGGTGCATTGCATGTGGAGTGTCGGACCAATCGAGTGACTTGTATTGCTCTCTGTCATGGCCTTTAACTGTAAACACCCAAAGTAGCCTCGCGAATACTGTTCTTTTATGCTATGGTGCCCCAAATATCGGCAGTTCAGTGGAGCGTAAAAGTCGCGATAGGGGCATACGAGTGAACGTCTCTAAATTGGCATAACTCTAAGATATAACTCTATTTTGAACAGTCTGCTTGTGTAATGTCTCCATGGTATGTTGTATGGAGCACGTGGTCTAATATGCGGCGGGATGTAGGGCTGCGAGGCCGGAACACTGTGGAGGAAAGTCTGAAGTCGAGGCTCCTTGAGTCATTGCCTTGAGAGTTGTAAAGGAGATCGTTAATTCAATACCGTATAAACTCAAGAAATTCATGGTGGCCCCGCTGCATGTTCCTTGAGAGGGTTTTCCGGGTACCTTCGGTTGGCTCGGGTGCACGGGATGCTATCAAATGCCGTCACAGCTAACCTATATGAGGTTGACCATTCAGCTGTAAGTGGGAATGAGACACTTGTGGAACACCTATGAAGCTCTGAGTTTCTATCGTGTACGGTATGAGCCAAGCCGGAGGCTGGGAAATAAGGCTGCGGCTGTCTGAGCGGCTAGTAAGCCCAGAACAGATAGTGCGTGTACACCCACGTGGGAGTTCACGCCGTTACAAGCACATTAGTCTTGACGAACGACGCTATTCCAAGCGGTCAGGATTCAGTGCGAAATAGCCAGGTACTGGCAACGATGCGACCGTACTTTTTTGAAGTGGCCAGTGACGACCATCGAATGTATGTCATTGGAGGTAGAGCAATAGCACGCCAATATATCTAGGTCTTGGCGTGGCGAAGAGATACTGAGGCCAGTGCGTTGATGCATATGCTGGTCAAAGAGTATTGAATACCTAGACCACGCCGTAGATACCTACTCACAATTATATCGTTTTCGTACAAAAGCGGCTACGGAGTGGAGGCAGTAATCATATTGCCAAAGAGGCGAGATGCGGAATGCGCAAGCAATACTCGTACGGAGCGCGGAGCAGATGTTAGTATCTCGTCTCAGCACTGCCTCAAGGATCGCCCGGTGATGAATGAGGCGCCAAGACCAAGTTCTCGGCATCGAAAATTTCAGCCTTGAGTTGCCGTAACGCGACGAGGTCCGAGTCGTTTTCGGCTGCATAACCTACGGACAGGATTATGCTAAGGTCTAGTGCTGTCGCTTGGGAGCTACTGAGCACGCGTTCACGTGCTAGGGCATCCTGGAACGAGCTGCAAACGCTGTAGTTAAACTGACCGCGGTTATCGAGAATATTGGAGATGGATGACAGGAGGATGAAGTGTCCTTGAGCAGGATGTTATGCAGGATCCAGGATGCCTATAGCTTGGGCCGGACGGCGGCATAGTACATGTCATGAGCTAGCGTTACGTATTTGAAGAGACCGTCATATTGAGCACAAGGTGATTATAGTAGAAAGCTGACCGTGATGAGTCGAGGTTGGCCGCCTCACATGTCTCTTGACTTTAAACTTAACTAGAGGACCATGTATCCATATACATAGCCCCGAACGCGCGGTATTCCGTCCTGATTGCATTTTTCCAGGACTTGCTGAAGCGACGCCTGGTTAGATACATTACACTATAGAGTAGCAACATTGACTCCCATGGCTTGCAGCTCGCTGACAAGCTTCTGGCAACCTTGGTATTGCCCGACCGGGAGAGAAGAAGCAGATGTTTGGCACCTCGAGTAGCCATCCTGAGGGCGGTGGATCTTCCGAGGCCGCCGAGGCCGCGGTAGATGACGTAGGGCACCGCAGGGTCGAAGTCGTACTAACTTTATATCCGAGGCACTACTAAGATAGCGTCGTCGGCATATGGCTCTGTGATGCTCTTGCCTGATTGTCCGCTGCCTTGAATATAGCGAAAGCCTTGTACATCTTGCTAAAGATAAAGGGTTCGCACGGATGCAGCTGTCTAATGTGCTGGTTCCGTACAAGGTCCATAAGGTCCCCCATGATGGCGGCGAACCTGTGCTCCTTGCTCTTGCTAGGAAGCTAATATCCACAAACTCGAAACTGATGTTGCTTTTAAGGTTCTCGCGATTCAGCCATGTAGTAGAGTAAATCGCGCGAACCGCGTTACCGCACGACGCACACACGGCCCACGAGATCACACACGTGATCCTAGGCAGCAAGGTCGAGCCACCCTAGGCCTTTCGCTCTTCCCTAATTCCAAACGCGCTAGCTATCCTCCTGCAAAAACACAAACGGTGACTCTATTATTTGATTGATGGACTTGTCAATACTTTGCGGTTCCTGCCTGGAACATTTCTCCTTCGCGCGGCCCGACTTGGTGGAAGGCATAAAGAAGTTAAAGCAGATGGCCGTCGAGTCCGCCGTCGACAACATGTATAGCGATGCGGATATTCAGCTCTTACGCCGGGATCTGAAGAGATACGAGAGCGGCGGCACGTCCCAGTCTGGAACCCATGCTTCGTGTCCGTGGCGGCCAGGCAAGCCTCTCAACGTTTCTTTCCCGTCCGGGGAATCGTTGATGGTATGGGATCGCGGTGAGCATTCGCGATCATGGACTCAGCTGCGCGAATCTGCAATGTCGACTAGTTGTCAGCTCTGCGAATGCCTCGTCGAAATGATACACTACGTCCTCGGTGAAGACATATTGGACTCGGCTTGCCTCACCAGCGTGTGGTTCTTCGCAAAGGGTAGCATGCTCCCCTCGATGCTGCGCTTTGATGTCTTCCGTGATAAACTTGAGGATCATTTATCCATGATGGCTATGTTTCATCCCGACGTATCTGGCGTGGAGAATTGTAATGCAACCCCCTTGCCCTTTGATCAGTACCGTACGCATCCTTGCTGACTAGGGCCGAGAAGCTTTCATGGACCTGGTCTGTGACCAGCCTATAGGACCGTCGACAAGCGGCAATGGTTGCCTAAGATTTCTGTCCCGTATGTTAGACGACTGTCTCAATCAGCACCCTGCGTGCGCTTCGAGGCAAGCCAGCGGTTGGCTCCCAACCCGGCTTCTCGACTTGCAGCCGGCACACGGTGAGGCCGACCACATCACCCTGGTAGAGAGAAGTGAGATTCACGCCACGAAAGCGGATTTGCATGCCCAATACATTACGCTGAGCCATGTTTGGGGCTCGTCCGAGCCATTATCTCTTACTAAGGCCAGCTACAACGGCATGAAGAATGGTATTCCCATCAGTGCCTTGCCACAATGCTTCAGAGACGCTGTTTACATGGCACGAAAGCTTCATATACCGTATCTCTGGATCGACTCGCTTTGGTGAGCCCTCTTCGAAGCTTAAAGCAACGACACTTACCTTGAGCGGCAGTTCTGACACTATGTATAGCATTATCCAAGACTCCTTGGAGGACTGGGAGCAAGAGGCAGTGACCATGGACAGAGTCTATAGCAACGGTGTATGCAATATTGCAGCTTGCGACGGTCAAGACTCTAGCCATAGCCTCTTCTCTAACCGAAATCCTCGAGCGGGTAAAAACATTGTAGTCCGACAACAATTCAGGGATGGCGACGCAACCATGACCCTTGTGCCAGACTGGGTGAGGGTCGTAAGAAATTACGCACCGCTATACAAACGCGCATGGGTCGTTCAGGAGAGATTTCTCAGCACACGAGTGATGCACCTCACAAAGTTCCCAGTATGGGAGTGTAGTGAGGCGCTCATCGCAGAAACATACCGCATAGGAGTGAAGTTGCAAGCGGTGGGAGCAGATCCCGAATTTTCGGGATCCGAGAAGGCATGGCTGATCCCAGATCAGCAGGATAGTAGCCTTGTGCTTGCACGCTGGCTGAGACTCGTAGAGTTGTTTTGCAAGTGCAGTTTGACGGTGGCGGACGACAAGCTCATTGCGCTATCTGGGCTGGCAAAGTCCTTTTCGATACACCTGAAGCAGGATTACCATGCGGGTATCTGGGGTGGAGAGGCTCTCATTCCTTGCCTTCTCTGGACGACGGTAAGTGAACAGCAGACGCCGATTTATCCTTTAAAATATCGAGGTGCGTTTTCACTTTAATTCATGGCTGGTCCGCCAATCTAACCAGGAGTAGCGCCGTCTTGGTCTTGGGCATCACTCGAAGGCGAGATCAGAATGACGCATCGATTCTTCAATGTCGAGCAAGTCTTAATCCGGGATATATCCATCTGGACCAAGCCTGAAACGCGAGACCGCTTTGGCCGAGTGGCCGCAGGAGAATTACGACTTCGAGGACGACTTTTTGAGATTCAAGGGATTGGCACGCGAATCCAGAATCTCAACTTGGCCGGGCAGTGGAGACCTGACTTCGGATCGCACACCATTCCGGGCGAAGCAACATACTTTCTCCCGCTTGCGAAACTTGTTCGCCGCAACGCCTCTGCAAATTTCCAGGGTATTTTCATCCAAGAAGCTACCCGGCAGTCCGAGACAGGCGCCAGCAGCTTTCGGCGCGTTGGCATGGGTATTATTAACCAGTCGAGGCAGGGCGGCGGGAACTGCAATATCCTGGATGATGGATCGTGGGAGATCATGCTTGAAATGTCCGCATCGGGGTCGGACGAAGGCATGGAGAGAATTATCATTGTGTAGTAAATACTCCGTACAGTCAGGTACAATAAGTATTCGTCAGGCCAGAAGTTCCTCGGCTTGCCGCCTCAGGCACCCACAGGCACACACGTGACCTAATACGGCGTTAGAAGCTATAAGTATTTCGCATACCAGCCTTCAGCTGCCATTACGGCGTCGCTATCGGCGTTGAATGTGTAAGTGGGCTGCGTTGGGCGCGTTGGGCTGCGTTGGGCGCGTTGAGCCGGCGTCTTGTGGCCTGATCTACAGCGGCTATGTCCGGCGTGACGAATACTTCTAGCCACCACTGTAACCCTAAGTCACTTCCTAAGATAGATGCTCTACGAGGGCAATAGAGCAACCACGACACCAATCAACAGTCAACCAACGGGCTAACCGCAACGCTAGTTGCAACTCCGCTAAATTGCATAACGTGATAGTTTACTAACATATAAAGGACGACAGTTCCCCACGCTGTTTCTGCTAAAGGCTTCTAACAAGAAAAACCTGCCTATTGACTAGGTAGCCACTGCTCTCCAATATATATTCCATCAGTTCCTCGGCAGCTGCTGAATCTACCATGGCCCCCATCAAATGCAAGCACTGCGGGGCCGCTGTGTCTCCTACGACGACTACATGTCTTAAATGTGGAAAAGCCCCATCCTAGGTACAGACTTCGACTCTTGATGTGTATATTTTGAAGGCTTATATTTCTCAAGGTCGCCTTAAAGAACTGATATATGATTCCCCTAGTTACGAAGCTTTATAGTAGATAAGGTAGGCAATGTTGGCAAGGCGGAATGCTAAACTAATAGACGGCTAACGTGCAGACGGCTTGTTATAGGCTAGAGTATTAGTATAACGAACGTTACTAAGAGGTCCTAAGGTTTGCTATTGCTTAGGTAGGAAGCTAGGCCCATTGAATAGTATATTACAATAGTCCCGTTAAGAAGCTTTAGATAACTTCCTTAATTAAGGGTCAAATAATTAACTTGGATTAATTACTAAAGATCTATGAAATGGGGCGACGAAGACAATCGCAATTCCTCTCAATGAGAGTGCAACCTACGATAGAATAAGGTACCAGGTGAGATCATTTGATAGGATGCAAGCTGGAGATCGTTCCGCTGTGGTGGCTGGAGGTAGTCGCCAGTGTGGTGCTATGGTTGCAATAAGGTTGCGAGATCGTGCCACCAAAGAGACAACCACCGGATTAGGAATATCGCCGGATTGGGATCATATAAGCTATCGTTATCGAATCGCCATATATTTTGTGACTGCCGCTCCTATAGCACGCACGATTTCTTTAGAGGGTAAGATTCAGGCTTGCTAATTGACAGATCTTGAATTGATATAATTGCCCTCTCTAAAGTGCAATTCTTACTACCTGACTATGAAACTACGGACTGTCCTTACAGCTACCCTCTATAGCATTTGTAACCTGCATTATAAGATGATGAGAGAGCAAGCTTGATTCTCCGTCTAAAGCTGGGTAAAGATCTAGTTATACAGCTGGAGTTAGATATGTGAATATCCGGAGGTCGGCTACCTGCTGCAACCAGTGACTGAGATGCTCTTCCAACTTCGAACCATCCGCTACCTACTTCTGAGAGAAGAATCGCTAATAGTACACTTTGTCCGTCTATAGTTTGTCGAGTGGGCTATATCAAGCCGGTCTGCCCTTACTCCTCGTATTATGATACGGATATTTTTTGCATTTCATTCCGTCTCCTATTGGTGTATCAGGTAAGGGACCAGGCTGATTTCCGGTAGTCTAATCACTAGCCTGCTCACGTCGTCACCACCGGGCATCAAGTCGGGGATCACATTGACGATTTTCTCTACCGCGCGCCGTCCCGCCATTCGGAGCTCGGCGTAACGCGTTTCCAAGTGACTGGCAACCTCATTGGCGACGCAGCGTATCCGCAATTTTCGCGAACAACGATCGAATATCTCAGCAGATGAATGAAGCGATCCATTTCTCAGAAATTTTCCTGGAGTGCAGCAACTCGGCACGGGGGTAGTTGAAGCACTCAACAGCCCCCCGTCTAATTCACGTCTATTCGGCAGCAGGTCGCGTTCCAAGAGACGAGGTGCGTGAATTTCGACAATTGATTGGCTGAGCGAAGATCAACTCTGCCTAGGGTTGATCCTTGTGAACGAGCACCTCATTGTCGCTGCGCTTCTTTATTACCGCTGCGCTTAATCACTGTCGCTGCGTTCATTGCCGCCGGGCGCTTCGTTCGTGGTCGGTCGCCGACCCGGCCTGTTGCGCGTCTATACTCCGTTTATGCAGGCGGCGCGGCGTCCGTTGTACCGTGCCTACGCGCGGGGTTAATTGAGTGAGAACGCCAGCCGTTCTTCAGGCACTTTTACGCAACGGCTTTCCGTCCGGGCCGTAAATCATGTTTCCATCTGCCAGAAGACCAGCACTGCCCTTTGCCTCCTCCTCTTTCCAAGACTTACTCTCAGCTTCAGTAACAACTCGCTGAAGAAGCTCGCGCCTAGCCTGAGCCGTGTCAAAAGCTCTATCAGGTGTCACATCAAAAATGTGACGCCACACTCAGTGTAGCAATTATCGGGGTCCTTATAACTTGACATCAGGCATCTTTTCCATGTCCTTTAGTCGTGTGATGACTTTAAATGAATAGCCTTGGCAGACTAGAAAGGCTCGCCGCTTGGAAGAATACACCATTTCAACGGTGTCCTTGGAGACGAGTGAGTAGAAGAACGCATTGAAGCCATCCTCATTTCTACGCCTGGCCCGCAATATACGACCAAGTCGTTGAGCTTCTTGACGCCGAGACCCGTATTGTGCGGAAATCTGTATTAAGCATTCGGCCTCGGCTAGGTATAAGGACATGTCGCCAATCTTGGACAGGAAGAGGGCGCTGTAGGTTGGCTCATTTCTGAAATAGTCCAGGACTCGATGTCGTTTCTTCGTTGCTTGTTCCACCGTAGAGAAATGGTTTCATAAGCTTTTTGGCGTATGCTTCAAGAGCATACACAATATCCGAAAAGACAATGATCTTATCACCCCGGCTTTCGTGATATTTGATGAGATACTGGCATGCCTGAAACTTCGTCGGATTCATAACACAAAACAATTGTCGACTGCGAGGTCCAGACTCCAAATATCTTTCATAGAATTCAGTCGGCATTGGGCACCAAACTTCGGCACATTGCACTTTCGCAATAAATCCTTGCTCCGAGAGTTCCATCCAGTTAGCTTCGTAGAGCTTGGGACCGATCAGGAAGTTGAGATCCTCAATCTTGTCATCTTCTCGAAGGAGGGTAGCAGTCAAGCCGAGTTTTGAATGGGCCTTGATTGTACCAGTCACTCGTCGGAACTTCTAGGCCAGTACAACATGTACGTCATCAAGAAGCATTAGACCCATTCACGTCCTTGAAGGAATCCTATCATTTTTGCAGATTGATACGCGCGTTCGCGAGTATTCGTTACCATGGAGTATGTCGTGATGGTGATTCCTGTACTTCCGGTGCAGGTTGACTCGATTTCAGAGGAGAAGAGAGCGATGTCGTCCGGACTGATATTGGACCATTTGACAAACTCATTCTTCCATTGGATCGCGGATATGTTGCTTGTATCAAGCACGACAACGCCCTTTTTGATCGTACACGCAGCTGTAACACCAACTGAAGTCTTGCCAGCACCACAAGGCAAAACGATAATGCCGCTCATAACCCGCCCATTGCCGAACATCTTGTTGAGGCTCTTTTCTTGATAGGGTCGAAGACCAACTTCTCAGCATCGAAAATTTCAGCCCCGAGTTGCCGTAACGTGATGACATCAATTATCGGCATTGGCTTGAGTCAAATCAAGAAACGACAAACCCGACATCCCGACGCAGGCGAAGGCCATGAACATGCCAAGTCGCACTCGCGCAGATGCCTTCCCTCTCCGGCCAAGGTATCTTTGGAATTCGCCAAACGACACGGCACGCACTAAGCACGCCATGCCGCTGCCTCAAAGCGGCATAAGCTACGTCGGCAATTTATCAACTCCTGTTGATTCAGAGCCACTGTGATGGGATTTCTGGTCCGTCGCTCTGCTCTGTCGGCGTTTGCAGCGGGAGAAGGGAGGCTGCTACGCCTCGCCGTGCATTGACTACATGTACTTGGCTCACGGGTTATCGGACTGACTTGAATACTTTTCGCGTCAGGCCATTTTGTTGAGGACGCACGAACACACCAAAGGCCGAGTGCAAAGACTATCTTAGAAGGATGAATCATTTCTTCACGTGCGCATCGAGCAGTACCAGCTGCATGGGGAAGTGGCGTGGTTCAATTTCACCCCTGTCGTCTGTCGGGTGAGCCTTTTCCGTCTCAATGCTACTGCCGTTGGATTTACTGCTGCTGGCCTCGTCTTCGTACGCGAGAGGTGTGTTAGCTGGCTGTGCTTACGAGGCCACAAGTTACGAGTTGCCGGGCTGCGAGAGCGGTGCGAGTGACGGAAGCTCCGTCGCAAAATAGTGCAGACAGCGGCGGGTGTGTAATGAAGGAAGGGATGCTGCATTCTCACCTTTAGTTCGTTGACATTCCAATGGTTCTTTTATGTAGTCAATCCCGTAGGTCATTCCTAGGAACCTCGGGAGCGGTACTATCTGCCGCTCAAACAGCTGCGCAGATGTATCGCTATAGACAGAGTACTCCTACTACGAGATTTATAAGTGGCACAAGAAGGAGGCAGAAATGACGGATAAAGTATAAGTTGCGCTCTTGCTTTGGATGAAGTGCTAGGATTTTCATGATTGCAGTGCTATTAAGTAAATCCAGCCGATACAGCGACGGCTTTCATGAACAGCATGACGGCTGGAAACACGAGCAGCGTACTATGATGACGAGACAAAGGCAAGTTAAAAGCTCCCAACGTACGGGTGCGTCGTTCTGCATCCATGGCCTGGGTCCCCATCGTCGGGCGATGCCCTGCGTCCCAAGGGAACAAACCACACGGGCAAACAGAAGCTCGTTCCCTGACGGGAAAGGGCCAGAGGAACGTGGGCGAGGGGTATCTCTTAGGATCCTTCCGGTGACTCTCCACGGCCTCTAGGAAAGATGTCCATGTCTTACCTAGCGACTGACACGCTGAAAGTTGCGGAGTTGAGAGGGCAACGGGGCGGAAGGCCCGCGTAAGCCGTGGCGTGATATTGGTCCCCCACGGGGCCCCTCCCCTCTCCGCGCCCACGCGGCACGGCATGGCACGGCTCATCCATTCTTTGGGTATCCAATCATTGTTGCTACATCCTGCGCTCTCTACCCTGTCCCCTGTTGTGGTCTGATCTCGCTGAACGAGTAAGCCAAGGCATAACAGGTGAAAGGGAGGCCGAGCCCATGCCCACACCTCTTGGTTGTGGCGAAGCTTTAGGCACACATTGATCCTCTGAGCACCGACACCGCACCTGACAAAGAACAGGACCTCTGTTGAGATTGGCTTGTGGAACTTCGGGCCCTGAACATCCAAAATCGTTCAAGTTAGTGCAATACACAACTTTGTACAATTTTGTTATGGGAGTTGAGACATAGCGTTAAGTTGGTCAATAAGGGGAATTCCTTTTCGTTTTCTGCACCCAATCTTGCCTACCCCAACCACTGCTGAACATGATCGGTTCCCAAGTCGTAAAGCCTAGGAGGATATATGGTGACGTTCATTGACGTGGCAAGCTCCGTGCCGAGTTGTTTTGGTAGTCGCAATAACAGTGTGTCAATTCAGCGTGTCATGTCAGTACTATGCATCACCTCTTCTTGGATATTTGGCCGCAGTAAGCATCTCATTTAAAATGCACAGCGGGCTAGGGCAATGTCTTGTTAGATTGCTTGCGGTGGCGGGACAGAACCGGGCTTAGCTTGCAAGCTGGACGGCTAGTGACGAGCTTCAGTCGAGATAGTGCAGAGGCTGGCAACGTGTCTCGTCATTTCTGGATACATCAGTAGTCTAACAGTTGTGATGTTCTTTATTTGTCATGGGATCAATTCTTGACGACATTCCCTGTTTATTTTTGAGACAGTTCCTCCGCGCAATGACCGGCGCTCCCCAAGGCAATCTCGCCTTGGCGGCCAAAGACTCGGCCTGGGTGGGCAACGATGAGCGCAAACACGGCGATGACAATGAGTCTCCATAAATGTCAGTAACGAAGTAGCAGGATTTGACTTGAACAAACACATACACTCCCTCTAGGCCAATAAATAGGCCCTCGTTGGTGATGACGTCCGAGTCGCGGTACCCTTGGCTCAGCTCGTAGCACCTGTAGGAGCAACGCCCCAGGATGCACAGAACAGCCAAGGAGAGAAAGCCGAAAAAGACACCCATCTTAGTGGTGATAGGCCGCTTGCCAGAGGCGCCGCTACTAAAATAGCGAACCATGTAGTCAGCGAAGCAGAGGCAAAAGGCAAAGAGGACGGCGACCTGGAGGCCCAGGCCAGCGAGGGCCACTTTGACGCCCGTCTGACTAGTGCCAACGCTGACGGTGGAGAGGGCGCCGCCGGAGGCCTGGAGGGCGATGCAGACGAGGTCAGCCGCGATGAACATCCAGTAGAAGAAGACAGGGCTGATGCGCGAGAGCTCGGGGGCAAGGTGCTCAATGCTGTGACGGGTTTGTTGGTTAGCTCGGACAAGTTTCCGGTATAGAAGCCATGCGAGAGTAGGATGATGGCGTATATGCGTGCTCACGTCACAGATAGCAAAATATAAATGGCCGCAGAATAAAATGCTGGTCCGCCGGTAATAAAAATCACCTGGATGAGGAATCCGGCGTACGAAAACGGGTTCTTGTAGAGGAGAATACGTCCAATGTACCCGATAATCTCGGCGCCGCACCCAATCTTCATAAACACCATGAACCACCAGGTGCGCCAGCGCAGGCCAAGATAGATATGAACGTTCAATGCGACAAAGAATACGGTCAGGAGTATGGCATTTGCTGCCAGCGAGGGTCGATACTTGTACGTGCTGAGTTCGACAGGGCAGATGGCGAGTGTGCAGTTTGCGCCGGGGCTGAAGACGACGACGTTGGAAGGCGTGGTGGTTTGCGGCGATGGGGAGGCCATGCTGGCGGGGGCTTATCTGTCCAGAGGACAGTCTGTCAAGGTGGATTCTCACATCAATCTTCAATTGATAGTTTGATGAATTGGGGCCGTTTGACGGGGTGAGAGTGGCGGTTCGTCTGGGGCAGTTTGGTGCCAACCTGCAGTTTGTGAGGGGAAGCGGTAAGAGAGGCGATGTTTGTTGGACGCAGAGGAATAAGGTCTTGGAGGACTGTGAGCTTTGCCCATCAGATCCGTCACATAATTGCCTGTTCCAAAACGAGAGATGTCCAAACCTAGACTGGGCCAGCGTGCATACTTCAGTCTGGGGAGACTGCAAGGGTTCTCCCAACGCCAACGGAGGCCTCGTCATCGCACGCGCCAGTGATCAAACGCACGCAACCCAGCATCTAGGAGGCGCAGAGCAACACCTCTCTGTCTGTACCTTTGGCGATCACCCCGCGATATTACACAAGGTCAAATGTACTAAATCCTTGTTGCGCGCGCCGTCCTTCACACTAGCCGTGCAGCGCTTGCTTGACTGCCTCGAACAAGTCGCCGTTGGGCCAAGCATTCGGTCCAGAAAAACCGGCCGGAAAACAGGCCGAAGAGTGAGTACGTGGCCGCGCGGTCCAGGCCAGAAATGGCCCAACGGGGGTGGGCGCGCCAGGGGATCGTCCGGGCCGCCGTGGTGGTGTCATCGGCTTGAGCCGCATCAGGATTCCTAGACGGGACGGGCTGTGATCTCCCGCAGTAGTGGCTGCTTTGCGCAAAAGCCTGTGTGGGGGGAAATATTAGATTTGCATTCGTATACAGAGTAGTACAGAGGTATAGTACAAAGTTATCTTCTAAATGTAGAGATATCATGTCTCGCTGCATCACTGAATGGCGTCGAATGACGCGTTTGACTTGCTCAGCTCAGTCGTGGAACCAGTCACTTAGCCACATAAAATGATACGACGGGCGGGAGCTGACCACACGTCGGGATGGCGACGAATGCTTGGAACCAATCAGCGTAATGATCACTTGGGCCCAAGTGATCAACCCGTCCGATCACCAACAAACAAGGTGAGCAACTCAAAGGTTCACGAAGGACAGTGAGCACCAAAGTACATATACTCCCAAATTCCCCATCCATAGCATAGATACTCAGCCAGCTTGCAAAACCGAGAAGTATTCACTTCTTGAAACACGATCATTATTCTACGATAATACAGATCGTGACAAAAGATAATTGGGTTCATAAATACATTCCAAATAGGACAAAATAGCTCTATTTTTTCAGACAACTCTGGGCTTTTTACGAGCTCTAGCAACATTATTGCCATCCCTTTTGAAAACTTGACTGATATGGTCTCGCACCCTATTCGGTCGATGTATGGGCGTTCCCAGGCCACGATTGGACCAAAACCTTTCCTGGCTCCAGCATCGACGGGCACAGCGTATCTCAGGGTGGAATGGGATGTGCCTGTTCCGGAAAGCATAGTCCACAATGCGACCGCGGCAGTGTCCTCTTTGACTTTCAGCGTCCCCGACTCTATGATGCGGGACATGAGCGATTGGAACTCAAATATCTTATCGTATTCTGCACCTGCACCCGGAGAACCCGAGAACAGGTGCATCTATGGCTGTCGAAGAGCCGAAATAGTGAAAGTCCGGAAGGCTAGAGCGTCGGCAGAAAGAGCCCGGCGCTCGCCCCTTCCGAGCTCTGCTGGCTCTCGATACACCTTCCCAGCAATTGCTCACCAATATCTCGATCTCACAAAAGAGCTCGCCCATACCCATCGGGTTCTTTGGCCCAAGACCCAGCTGAGAGGCATCGAATCAACCAATATTAACGACTAGCAGCCGTATTGGCAACAGTGTAGGCAGCAGAGTTCGAAATCGAGCCTTGTCGGTGATAATCAGCCAGAGTGGTTGGGCCGGTGTAAAAGCAATACCCGAACCACCAGTTATCCCCCGCGCTACTAAGACTGCCTGATGGATTTCAGTCAATTGTTGTCCAAGGTTCTTGTACTAGACAGGGAGGTCTTACTAGAGTTGAAGGAGAGGGTAGAGGTGACAGTTCCGTCTTGCGCACACTTCTCCAGGACATACTTCTCCCAAGCCTCGGGAGTATATTTCTCGTACGGGACGATGTAAGATGACGAGAGGCCAACTCCTCCCGTTTTCGGATCCGGTTTGGACACAAACCAGTTCTGAGGCGCCTCTAGGGGCACTTTCTGGAATCTGTTGACACCCGTCTGCTCCCCGGGAGCGGGGGCGGCAACGGCCATAACGGCGCTGGCGAGCAAGAGAGAGAACTTCATTTTTACGAAGGGTTGTGGGTTTGGTACGTTTGTTTTCGGTATGTTCGTAACTGTGTATAGAGAGTCTAATACCATGGCGGGAGCGCATCTTGGCCGCCTTATATACACGTACTTGTATGTAAGCGTCCCTATACTTGTATATATATTTGCCGGGACCCGAGCGTCGTGTAGAATTCTTACGTTATATGCCACCCCTTGTTTTTCGTTTATTTGTCCGTGCTCGTAATCGCATGGACAAAGCCGCAGCATTTGGAATCGTTCTGAGCCTAAATTCGGGCGACTCGTCCGGGGACTTAGCGTGAATCTATGCCCTACCGTACTCGTACTTTACGGCTGGTGAGGTATGGCATGGGCATGGCATCTTGCGTGGAGGAGTGGCCTAATGGAATCATAGGTAGGAGTAACCCGTGGACTAGGTCCGGGCCACTTTCGCCCGTCCCATGCGTCCCGTCATCGGGCACTAGTATACCTCCCCACTCCCGCGGCACCCTTCCTCTCGGTCTCGGCCTTCGTATTACTACAACTCGTATTGATAAAGGAGTAGCATCAAAGTGGGAAAGGCGGCAAAGGCAGCGCAAGAGCAAACCCCGAGCGGCAAGGGGGCGAGAGATGGGAGGTGCCTTGGGGGCTGCCTTGGGGGGTGGCGCACGTGTTGGTAGCCAAAGGCGATTTGGCGCATCCTTGTTGTTTGACTACAAGCACAGTAATAGAGCATGGGAGAAGGAAGACTGCTGAAATTGAGCTTGCGGCAGTGCTTGGGAAGAGTGGGTCAGCGCGATTGGGTCCTGCACTGCCGACCCGACGCCGCTCCACCCACGCCCAGCGAAACATCGTCGAGGGCTTCTCGATCATAAGTAAGGGCGTGGCGAGAGCGAACAACGTACGCCGTCCACGGTGCAGGCTTCGTCGTCGCTCGAAATCAGGGGCCTACCTTCCTAACCGCCTGCTCCCCGCTGGCCGTGCGACCACGCCAGCCAGGTCTCCGGCTGAACTCCATCGCACGGCTTGCGCACCAATCGCCAGCACTGGTTATCATCGTCACATATCTTGGAAATAGCCCCAACCAGGTCTAAGCACGGCCGATCACGGTCCCGCCGAGTGCCCCGGATTGTCTCCGCCAGCGTCGCACCACATCCGCTGTGCTCTATATTCGGCAACACCATGCTCGTGGAGTTCTATGCCGCTAGTAGACTGTTTGTTTCCACAACAAGATGCAAACCACCACGCAGGGCGGATACAGTAGCTGCCTCTGGGCCGAAATGACGAGCGTCCTTAGTGAAGGATAAGCGCAGGCAGAAATGGAGAAAGACAGTGTGCTAAAGAGGAGGGGAAAGAGGAGAAGGGAAGTCAAGAGTACAGGTCGACGGAGGAGGATAGAGATCGGCTTATTTATACGGCATCCAGCGATGGGAGGGGCATGGCCAGGGGTTGAGCCTAATAGCGGCGAGGGCGCTTTACTCGATGCCGGAGGGATGCCACCATCCCAGGTGGGTGCAACAGCGTGTTCCAGACCACATGAACATTTTCTAAGACACAGGGATGAATACGATCAACCCGTGTTCAGTAAGGCACCGAGACCGACTGGTAATGTTCACTGAGCCAGGTGCCATCGTCAATGTGAGGTGCTGGCACCGGGTCATCATCAAAGCACAAGTGGTCGCACCATGGAGACTGTGAGACCAGGGATCTTGATATAATCTCTGTAGGTAACCGCGAGGCTAACCCTTAACTTTCTGGTGAGCGTCTCTCGCCACTACCGACCCCTGCTGGCTCCGTTCGATTCAATCGCCATAGTTCTCTTCGCGGGCGCAAGATTTGGAGCAAGACCACTCAATGATAGCCAAAAATTCTGGTTTGGCCATTTCACCTTCATTCAGCTCCCTCAGCGTTTTTTCTCGATTTCTTTTAGCCTCTCCAAGGGACCTCAGCTTCCCGTTATACCCCGACTTTTGCTTTGCTTCTTCAACTATCGACGAAGCTGATTGGAATGCATCATTGGCTGCGTTGTACTGCGCAGCAGCATTGGCGTAATTTTCGGATGCGGTCGCATCAGTCTGGTGCCATCCACAATAGCTTTTATCGGGAATATTCTGGCACCGAACTTGGCACGTGGAAAGGCAGGAATTGGTCCCGTAACCTTGTGCTAGTGTTGTGGAAGGCATGTATAACCCAATGGCAGCAATGGCGGCGGTTGAAACTCTCATCTTGAAATTTCGTTGTATATCTGTGAATGAAGCTGAAGTGTGATTGTTAATGGTGCCCGAAAGCTGATCTTGAGGGTCCAAGCGCGTCATTTAATACGTGAACATTTTCTAAGACGCTGGGGTGAATACTATGCATCAGAAAACCACTTGGTTCTTGGGACTTCGTAATATACTGGCCTTCTACTTGTTTTGTGATGCTCGCTGCTTCAGTACATTCTGCATGTACCATACTTGCCAATTATCCTGTGAAGTGGAACCATGCATTAAATGCCAGAATATGTAACCTCTTCTCGTACGTGTTCCGCATAGTAAGCTAATTTATACATGGCTTACACGAGAAATAACGTTTCACGATCACGAAGTTAAAACTACCGGGCCACCCCTTCTCTTCTGCAGCACGGTTCTAAATAAGCGACACAAGGGATTATCAAGCAGCTACAGCTGTTATTCCTAGGTTCTCGTAGGTCCAGAAGCATGGCTACGACTTGCTCCACTCAACCTCCTAGCAGCTCCTAGCAGCTCGAGTCGAGCAGGTAGATTATCATCTACCGAGATTCGTCAGAGCAGTGGATATAGTAGATCCACTATCAATCAAAATGGATTGCCTGTTACGACTAATGTTGGAAAGGTTACTTCTATTAACTAGGATCGCAAGTACCCGCAAACATGGCCCGCCCACCTCCCGGCGCCCTTGTACGCCCGCATTCCGGGTGCGTTACCCGACGTCAAGCCTTCGATTGCATCTGCAAGCTCCAAGCCCAGACCCTCGGCCCTGATTTGGCATATAGGGTACATGTATGTCTTGAATGAGAAGAGCAGAGCTCGCGTCCGTGGTAGCCGGGTCAGCGTCTGTAACTCGACCCTGAGGAATGTCTAGATGCCAACCATGAGCTTCCTCGTCATTGTCAACACAGGGTGAGAGCATACGCACCTGGTTTATGTCTACGCTCCTTTCTTCGCTCATGCCGTCATCTGACTCATGGCTGTGGCAGTTGAACAGTTTGTCGTGCGTCTGGATTGCCCACTGAAACGTCATATGCGTCAGCACGGCTACCACTTCTTCATAACGTTACATGATCGTGGGTCTGGACTTACATTCGTGCGCTTCACACTCTTTCCGACTTCCATTCTACTGAAGAACCGTTCCATGCTCGGTCCAATCTTTTCATAGGATGGCACCGGGGCGTGGATATCTTTTAGAGGCTTCCCTAGCTTTGAGGATGGGTCGAATCCGGAGGGGAAGCAGCATAAAAATGCCACTGACGTGTGTCCATTCGGCGTCTCATGTAGCAGGAACATGTCTTCTTCAACCGTCTCTCCGAGGACTCGCAGCGCAGCAGTCGGATCCTCTGGCGGCGTCGTTGGGTATTTCCTGCCCGTGGCCGTGTTGTTGGATCGCATTCCGTCGTCGGACAGCTTGAAGAGGGGCGGAAAACGAGTCGGCAGGAAGTCTGCCATGAGGAAGGTGTACAGTTCCCGCACGGCTTCGGTTCCGCTGGGTAGACACCCGTGGACCCGATGACCGTGCTGGCCGATGAGGTTCCGCCTGAGGTTGACCCGGCCGAGGTAATCTCTGTCAATAGTAATAAGGTCCGATGGTGCATCTGCCTTCACGCCTGCCAGATGGTCAGCCATGTCATCCCGTGACGTCGGGATCAAGGCCTGGACATGCCACAGTTCAATACGGAAGACTGGAAGAAACCTACCCATTGTGATGTGATAGACCGGCCTGAACGGTCGGAGCTGACTAGGCTCTATCGACGCCCAGTCAAAGTCCTTCAGTGGTTCTATGGCCATTGGAGCGGCCGTAGACTTCATGTCGTCAGCCGGCTTTGCCTGAGCCCTCTCATTTGGTTTATTTGTCGAAAACGTCAACTGTATAAGTAGCCAAGGCGTGTTAGCGATTACACCTCCCAACTTTTACCGCACAGGGCCAACCACTTTTACAATAAAACCCAGCAGCAGAGCAAACCCGATTGCAACGGTAGGCGGCAATCCAAACGGCATCGAAAAGCCTTCAATTCGCAGGACGATGAAGGAAGCCATGTCAGCGTGGATACCGCGAACGCAATCCGCCGATCCAGAAGAATGAAAGCATGTTCATTACAAGTCGGAAGGAACCCCTCTTTGCAACTTGGACAGCCGTGAATCACAAGTCGTGGATCCCTGACAACAGGCGCCAAGCAATGGTCGCCGATTGCGCCCTCCGAACTCTGAACGCTTTGGTGTTAGTCAGCGAGTTCGGAGAATCGCGATACCGGCGTCGTAGAGGTCGTGGGTGAGCCCATCTTCGTCCAAGCCTCCCACCTGGAAACCCCACATTGGATGGCTCTCATCCCAATGCCCACATCGGGCCTAACCCGCACCCAGTACGAGTACCGAACAGATCGAGATGGGGAGTTGGGTCACAAGTCTGCGGGGAAGGGAAGCTCTATAGCACTAGGAGGAATGCCGATTACGGCTCTAGGGCAACCGGCCTGCTAATCCTTGATTCTGCCTTTCATAGCTGCCGAGTGCTTCTTTGTCAGGAATACTTAAAAGTAGAAGGTCATGATCGACGGCGGTGGTAGCGATCGTGGAGTAGCAACAGCTCTGGTTCGAGGACAGCTGTTTAGGCTTCTATGCCTTGAAGAATCATCACGCCCTCACCAAAGTACAAACTCAAATCTACGGCGCAGAACCGACTTTGGCCACACCCAATGGTCGCCTCACATCTTCGACATGCTCTTGCACCGGTTTCGCGTCCTTTGGACGACATAAATCTATTCCCCCGGCGCGAGACAGCATCGCAACCTTGGTTGGGCGTGGGAGCGCGAGATACAGTCGCGCACATGGTGGGCCAGGGATCCCTCATGGTGGGCTGGTGGTTCGCGAGAATCGTTGGCTGTGAGAGTCGATGCCTCACGTGGTCGCTTCCCGCGCAATCGCTCCCGGAACCAGAGCCTCCCATGTCTTACTCCCCGACCCGAATGCTCCCTTCTCAATTTTCGATGACTTCGCGAAAGGCCTGGCCTGACCGGTTTGGCGCCATTTTTCACCCGCTGTCTATGTCCTCGATGTACGGAGAAAGGCTATATTAAGCTCTGGAATGCGACGGTGGCTGGGCCGCTGCCCCTTGAATGCCGCAGGAATCTGCACCACTGGCAAACCAACCTCGTTGCGTTTGCTTCACAATCCATGTCCTGGCGTCCTCATGGATGTCAAAAGGCCTCAACACTTACGGCATCAGTTCATGTGCGACGCCAAAGTGTCATTAGTGCTGATGAAATGTTTACTTTGAGGAGCCCGTTGCTATCGACGAGGCGGCTGGGGCGTAGCGTCCAAACACCTGGTCTTAGTGGATGTTTCCCCATGTGGTCGGATGATCCACAGTTCATGGGGGTTCAAATACGACTCACCCTATTAGCGCCAGATCTGGATCGGGCATCTCGTCCCCGGCCAGCTTTTACCCCGTCACTGCGAGCTGTGTCAACCTTTACTCATCTACCCTGAACGGATCTTAAGCACGACCTGTGAATTATGAAACTGTGCCGCCGTTACGACGCTGTCAACTCGACCACTTGAGGTTATAGTATCCGGTGAGCCACTCCAATGCGTATAATAGCATCAAGCCCCACGAGATATGACACTCAGCATTCATCTACCCCAATGTGAAGGATACGCGGAGCATGATCTCCATGATAACGCAGCATGCGGATTTGGATGGCTGCTGAATGGGACATAATGGGGGCTTGAGCCCTGAATTCCTCACAAGCCCACTTGCCGGCATCCTTTTCAGCGATAGATCCCTCTTCGTGGAGATCTTCCGCATGATGAAAAGGCCTACCGTTTCATGACGTGCATTTCTTGTTCGGCTGCCACACTTGGAAATGAGACAGTGCCGCATCGGCATCGAAGCATTTAGATTGAGGCAGTAGAATGAATGGTACTGGTCCATGATCTTGATCCCGTTGGCTATGGAATGCAATCGGGTTGAGCTGAGTCCGGGACGCACCTCCCTGACCAATATCATCTCAAACACTACTCCGTAGGTCGTGCTCTCTTTTCCACATGTATAAAGCGTCCTGTCGCGTCTTTCCAAATATAAAGCTTGCGCGTCCCTCTCCCGACGACCCCTGAGGACCGCCTGAAGAGGAATCGGGTCTTCCTTTACTATCTGGACTAATATTGCTCTGAAGCAATCTACGACATGCAGGCATTGAACGCTCTCCTTCTCGTCCTGCTGATGGCCGGCGGCGGCCCCGTCGTTGCAGCACCAAGCACTCAGGACAGAAGGACCTTCAGCGTCCCGGCCAAGTTGAACGACAAGTTCAAGCCCAACGGCCCGATGGCTCTGGCTCGCGCATACCTCAAGTTCGGCACGCCTATGCCTCAAGGGCTCAGCGTCTTTCTGAAGAACGTCGTGAGCGAGCAGAAGCGCGATTCCACAGGGGCTGTAACCGCCTTCCCCCAGCCTGACGGCGCCGATCGTGAGTACCTCGCTCAGGTCGACATCGGCACGCCCGCGCAGACGCTATACCTCGACTTTGATACGGGCTCCAGCGATCTGTGGTTGTTCAGCACCGAGACCCCACGCAACCAGGTCAAGGGCCAGACGGTCTGGGATTTCTCCCGGAGCTCAACTGCCAAGAAGCTCCCCCACCACTCCTGGTCAATCAAATACCAGGACCATTCCAGTTGCAAAGGTGACGTGTACACCGATGTTGTCAACATTGGTAACTTGAGCGTGGAAGACCAGGCCATCCAGTCTGCTCAGAATGTCTCGCCGGGATTCACAAACGGCCCGCGGAAGACATCGGGTGTTCTCGGCCTCGGCTTCGACAGACTCAACACCATCAAGCCCACAAGGCAGAAAACGTGGTTCAGTAATATCCAGTCGAGCTTGGACGCGCCCCTATTCACCTCGCACTTGAAGAAGGGTGCTAGTACGTATCCTGACCCCCAAACCTCCTATGAGCCGACTTTTGTTTCGCAAAAGGACGAGTTTGCTGACGCGCACGGGGTTCAGATGGCTCATACAACTTCGGATACATTGACGAGACTCAGTATACAGGTGACATCACTTATACTGCCATCTCAGATAACAGAGGCTACTGGAGCTGGATTGCAACTGGCTACGGCGTCGGCGGCGGTAGCTTAAATCCTCGCGACATTGACGCCATTGCCGATACAGGGACGAGCCTGCTACTACTGCCTGGCGACATCGTTGATGATTATTGGAGCAACGTCGACGGCGCCACCCTCGATCCAACCGTTAATATCTACGTTTTCCCCTGCGCCAACACGCCACCCGACTTCATCTTCGGCGTCGAGGACCAGACAATCACCGTGCCCGGGAGCTACATGAGCTATGGCTGGGCTTACAAAAACGACATCAATACCTGCTTTGGCGGTATCCAGAGCAACAACGGCGGCCCATCGCTCTTTGGGGACATCGCGCTCAAGGCCTCATTTGTTGTCTTTGACGCTGGCAATAAGCGTCTGGGTTGGGCGCAGGGTGCATAGCGGGAGGGTTTGAGTCGGATCTCGAGACTGGCAGGTTGGAAGTGTCCATTCTTGAAAACGTGGAAATTGTCTGGGCGGACTGAATGGTCATGGAGCATAGCGTATTTAGAACATCGGCGGATTTGAGGTCGTTCCTCTGGTGGAAAATGGCTGAGCACAAATCGGCGATGTGCCGCGATGGTAGTTCAGGAAAGGTCAACTAAAGGAGGATGAGCAGAACGTTGAGGATGGAACAGTCGCTGGGCTAGGCAGGACGTGTAACAATGCCATGGAATCGTGAGAGCAGGTCACAGAAGGTGATCCACGATCGACATTTTTCTCGCTATGCCTATCTCAAGAAAGATGCCCAGGTCTAACTATAAACTACAGGAACGTCTGCACGGCGGATTCTTACCGTATGAAAGCCTGCATCAACGCCACCGCATGCACCAAGGCGTTTGTAAGCACATGCACGAGCAAGATCAAGTTTTCAATAAGCAGACTTCATCAGAGGCGCAAGTCCCAAGCGCATTTCGCGTCTAAACTGGCTGTCTAATCCCATTTCACAAGCTGCCAGCCTTTGATGTTGCGCCTCCAGCTCTCTACGAGCTCAGACACGGTCCCGTCTTCAATCACATCCGCGAGCTCATCGCCCGCCCCATCCTCAAACGCCCATCTTTTGAGGGCGCCCACAAAGTCCCGACCCGGCACTATGCCGCCCTTCAATTCCTTCACCACGTCCTTGCCGTCCTTGCAGGCCTCATCAGCCGCAGACTCGAGGCCCTTGATCTGCGCCAGGACCTCCTTGTGCAGGTTGCTGCTCCCCGACCGATCGCGCTCCTTTTCTCGCTCGTTGTAGGACAGGATCCACTGCGTCGTCAGCTTCACTGCAACCGCCGTGTCGCGAAGCAGAGCGACATTGTGCAGCGATTGGAGAGTTGTCACCGCCATCCCCACCGCATCACCTCGGTGGGTTGAGACCAGCGAACGCAAGCCGTCAAGGCTCACGCGCAACGAATCCGTCACTTGGCCCAGCACGTCTGGCAGCGGGCTCGTACGAGAGATTCCCGTGCAGAGAGCGATCAGAGTACAGAGCAAGCTGACGGTTTCGAAGTATAGCATCTCTGCGGGTGTGCATGCTGAGCCCGCGTTACGAAGAAACTTGGAAAAGGAATGCCCCAGTTGGGCCATCATCTCGAGAACAAAAGTCTGGTCTGTTGCGCTCACCGTCACCGAGGATTTGTAGATTGTGGGAGGTTTCCAGTCTAATACCTCATGGAAAGCTTCCGACAAGAGTGAGAGATGGCAGCGTTGGTTCTGTGGACAATGTTAGGTTGCGCTCGGTCTCTAGGTGTATTGAATGCTTACCGATGGGCCAGGACCGAGGACCAGTCTTGCGTGCATTGGGGGCGCAGCACTACAGTCCCAAGACGGAAACGACCCATAGTCAACGGCATTCTTGAGATAGCACTCGTCATCAACCTCAGCTAAATGTCGTCAGCGGAATCACAAGACAGACAGGGAAGGATGGTTCCATACCAAACCGAGCATCGTTCAGCAGCTCCCCGTACGGCTGTCCGAGCAGACGCTCTGTCCTAGCTTCCTCGACTAGACTCATCGCCCTCGTGCAGCTTTCGCGAAGATTTTCAATATACTTGGGCATCCCTAGTATACTGCCGTAACTGCCGGCCTCGAAAGCATCGATCAATCGTCTGGGCATGCGCAGTTTCAAGGACACGTCGTAATGCGACTTGAGCGTCTCGTGAAGCTGCCATCCCCAGTTGTCCGACGGCGAGAGGGCCGAGGGAGAAACGGTGGACAATCGGTCGTAGAAGACAGGGGCAAGAGAATCGACAATGGTGCGCTTAACGCCGAGCGTGTCCCAAATCTCGCGACACCTGTGCGCGGAGCCCAGAAAGAGATGCAATTGAACTAGCATCAGTGACATCTGACTATGTTTTGGCGTGAGATGCAACTGATGCTCGAGGATGAAGAGCGCGCGGAGAAGATATTGAGCCGACGGTGGACTCGAAGGAGTATATCCCCGCCGCTCATGGTTGAAAGCCAGCCTCATATTGCAAAATGCAACAACCATGGCCAGCTCGGGCATAATCTCGTTCTCGATCGCAGCGTTGCCGGCGAGGCTTTTGCTGGTCGAGATGTACTGAGCGAGACCCTTCCGGCCAATCCTGGATAAGCACGGTGCGCACAGCGCAGTGTCGAACTCGGCGTCGCAGACGGTGCATTTCGATCTCGCCTTCTCATCGGACACCGGCACAGCGCTCAAAGGGCATGTGAGGGCAAAATACTGCAATTTCAACGAGAGCAGGCGTATTCTGACGGCTGTGGCATCTTCTGAAGAGGCATCAGCCAGCCGAGGGACGTGCTCGTAGGCAAAGTACTTGATGGCCGAAGCATCAAGCCTCTCAACAAAGCCCTTGATGTCGTCAAAACAGGCCAAGCTGCTCTTCTGGTCTTGTACATAGTTGATCAGTTCTCGAAGGCGCAGCGATGAAGGTTGTCCGTCCCGCAAGTCGTCCTTGTCCCCTGTGCCGAGAGCGAAGGCAGCCGACAGCCGCGCCAGCAAAACATTTCGCTTGTAAATGGGCCGCAGGTTCTTGGATTTGGCCACACTAAGCAGCAGTTCCTGCACAAGTTTTTCAATACTAAAGCTTCAGTTAGTTGCGTTCATTGCATGTCTGCTGCAGTGACTTACTCTGGATTTACCGCCTGCAAATGTGACGCCGCATCGATGAAATGCCGCCAGACCAGCCAGTCTGCGGCCAGCAGCGTTGGCTCATCGTCCTCGTCGGCGTCAGAGAGGCAGTCATTACAGAGAGCAAAGAGGCTTTCCCAATTGCCTTGGCGCTTGTGCTTTTCCGCGACTCGCAAGAACAGCTCTTTGCGACCAAGGCGGAACTGCGACACAGGGCTGAATACCGGGCTGGTGAGCAATTTCTCAACATCGGCTGCGGTACCATGAGCCTCAACTACGTCGTAGAGCAGAAGAATCTCCTCCTCTGTCTGCACGCTTCGAGCTGGAGGCTTTGGTGGCTCGTCCTCTGCTGCTGTCGTCCTCGCCTGACGAAAGGTGTCAACACGGCGTCACAAACGCGGGAGCTCGTCACACTACCTGTTCGGTGAGCTGAGCAGCACGCTCAATCTGCTTTTGAGCAAGAGTGCCATATAGCTTCCGCTTCTCGGGAGGTGACTGAGGGCTCGTCTACTAATCGTCAGCGGATGCCCCCCGGTGGCATAAGTGAGCGCTCATACTGCCAGCATGTGGGTGATCACAATGTTCCAGAACAAGAACGCTCTCTCGTTGGGGAAAGACCGGTCAAGTGTCGCAGCAATCTGCCGCACATTAGAAACCGCCCGTGGTCAAGACCTGGTCATGCATGGGGCACTGTACCTGCTGAGCGCTCACCAGGTCCCAGTGCAGCAAGCAAGACTCCAGACAGCGCGTGGAAGCAGTCCTGTCCTTGGGAGACGCCTTGACGGCCCTCACACGCAGCGGGCCAAGCGTCTGGGCGAAGAAGTCTTCATCAACCAGGCCTAGCGTCGCCCACTCGAGCAGGTCGATGGCATCGACATCTTTGACAACCGTTCCGTCCTTGACGTACTGCCCTACGGCAGCTACGGCGGCAAACTTGACGCTGGGATCGTCGAGCTGGCTCTCAGCACATATTTTGACAATCTAGCGAGGCGAGACGCGCGGTCAGCTGGGAGAACAGGCCACGCGGTGCGGATATCCCGCGGCGGTTTAGGCAGTGAGTGTCAGTGACCGACCTCGAAGTACTGGTCGTTGAATGGCCGCGCCCTCTTCTCGGCCAGGCGTACGGCGACGGGCCAATTGCCATCGTGAAAGGCAGACTGTAGCTGCAGGTCGACCCCGTTTCTTAGCCGAGGGCGTTGGCGACTCATGGCCCGAGAGCTGTTGCTGTGCAGTGTGTTGTTTGAAGTCTCTCACCGCGAAACTTTTGGAGGGGCAGCGGCTGAGCTGCGAGCATGAGGGGACCGTGTTGCTCTGCGGAGCCGCACTGTCCTGGTTGCACCAGGTCGGCCGCAACTTTGACATGCACAAGTTGTGGCCTGTAGATCTTCAGATTTGCAGCTTGAAGCATTCCATTGAACGTATAGTTGTACTAATGTTACAGGGAGTAGACTCTTTTTCGACTTGCGCCGCTATAGGCACTCGCAAGCCCATGGCAGTTCCGCGTCTCAAGCTGTCAACGCCATCGCTATGCCCCATCATTCCTACACTGTTGTACAAGAGCCTTCCATGGCGATTTATTTTGCTGCCTCTGTCTTGATGTGTCTGTTTCAGCTTTGTGTCGGACAGACATAACGGCATCGTCCGGCCTTGGTCGTGATGTCACCAGAACGTGCCTTTCTCCTTCTTCCGGCGCTCAGTCTGCTTCAATGTCAGCATCAAAATGTTCTCCAAAAGGAGAGGAAACCCAGCCTCGATAGATGTTGGACGCACCCAAGCCTGCTTGCAGTCGCGATACGCCCTACAACCAGTCAGTCTCTTTCCCTGCGCTTCCGTTCGCCACGGCGCATCTCACGTACTGAAAGTACTCGCCGCACATGGCCTTGTCGCCACCGTTCCGGAACAAGCATTTGTAGCTTCGTTGCGCCGCCTCTTGGCACGGGTCGTAGAACTCGCTCTTCGATTTGCTGCGATGCCCCAGGCCACGGTCAGTGTTGCTTCTGGAGCGGCGCGGGACTGTACTGGGGAAGCCCGGGGCGTGAATGACTTACGTCTCAAACTTCTGCTTCGTGCTCTTGTCCCACGGGTCCGCTTCGGACTCTTGCGGCTTTTCCGACGCCATGATGTTGCTTGCTTTGGGGAGAGGGTAGCAAACAGCCATGGCGGCATGAGGTCATGCCTGGCCGGATGAATCTCGGCAGTCGCAGCTCCAGCTACCACAGTCTTCGCGGCACGTAATCGTACTGTGTGCACTGAGCCTCGAACAATGCCTACGTTGTCAAGGAATATAAACGCCAGACATCTCACGGTCTCTCTGGAGTGGATTTACTCGTTTCGGGTATATTCATCACGAATGCGCCGCAATAGACTCCCAGAATCCATCGCCATCAAGGTCACACCTCTTACACTCAGCCCCCACCAGCCCATCCCTTGCCAGCTCAACCTTGCGCGTCATCTCCGAGCTACAGCACAGGCCGACATCGAACGCTTTCAACTCCGGCTCGCCCATGAGTGCCAGCGCTGCCAGCCCCAGATACGAGTGGTAAAGGTCCGGCGGTCCTCCCGCATTCTTAGAGAAGCCCCCAATGCGGTGCTGAGTGATGTCGAGAATGTACGCCCGAGAAGGCGGGTTGTTGACCATGTATTCGCCGTCAAGCATCTGCGTTGGTTCAGGTCAGCTTTCACGTAGATGCCGTCAACACTCTCGCAGGAGCCGGGTGTCATACCGCTAGTGTGCCTGCCACCCACCAGGTGTAACAAGTATCTGCCTTTTTATTCCAACGGCCGTTGTAGCCAACGTGCTCACAGCCCTCTGACAGGCTCAGCGCACCCAGCTTGGACTCGACATAGTTTTCTGACTCGTCCTCGTCCTGCTCCTCTTCTTGCGCAAGGTATGTGAACTGCCGTTGAACGAGAAAGTCGATCAACCCCTGACGATCGGCTACGCCTCGCTGAATGGCGGTTCCCTTGTGAGGAGAGGATGATGACAGCGGGCGGTCCAGCATGTAGAGTGCGGCTATTCCACAGTACGCATAGCCAGCTGGAGAGGGGTTTTGTTAGCTCAAAGAAATGCTCAGGCCACAGGGTACGAACCGTGGGATTCATGCTCGGCGGCCTCGGCGAGGCCACCATCGTACGTCTGCAAATTGGTCAGCCAATGATGCACCGCAGGTCAACGAAGCCGCCATGAACCAACCTGTCCTTGCCGTACGTGCGCTATCAGCTTCTCGACGTCAACATCCTCCTCCCAGGCTTCATCCCCTGGTTGGGCGTCGCCTCTCAACATCCACCGAATGCAACTCGCAAGGTAGCTGTGTCGCATGTCCCGCCCGCCCACCGCCTCGCCCGCCCACAGCACCTGTCCAAAGCTGCCATCCTCTCTCTGCAGCTTCTTCAGCCACCTCAGCAGCTTCGCCCGGCGCACACCCGCAAAGGCAGCCCGGGCCTCGGTCTCCGTCTGCGCCGCCGCAGCTAGAAGCAGCAGCGCAAAGAAGGTCGCTGCGAGGTTCGCGGACCCCTTGACAGCGTCCTGCCCGTCCAGAGCATGTGTCGGGCTGCCGCAGAATCCGCCGTCTGGGTGCTGCAGCCGCAGAACCCAGGCTCGGAGGGAAGATCGTCCCTGGGCGGAAAGGGGCACGGAGAGCAGGTCCAGAGCCGAGACGATGAAGGAGGCGAAGGTGAGCCGCGTGGAGTCGTTTGCTGTGTATGCGGCCGGGAGATATGTGCTGTGGCAGCGTTGCCAGTACTTGATGTGCTTGGCCTTGTCCAGCGCGGGCTGCTCGTGAGCCGTCATGACGGGATGTCTGGCCGCTGTTTGACTGGGTGAAGCTCTTCAAGGAGAATATAAGGACCTGGCACGGGCACTTTAGCACAAATTACATGAAGGCCTGGGAGAAGGGCGAAGCTCATGAGCAGTCGTCGAGATGAAAGCAACCTGGAAGCCGTAAGTCCAGGGCAGCCGGGTACGCCACCACTAACTGTACCGCCTCAGCTCGACCAGCCACAGGGACAGATCCCCACTACAACCCCTACCAGCCCAACCGTCCACGACCCCGATAAGCGAGCAAATAGCTGCGATAAGCTCCGGCAGGTACGAGTGACGCCACACCAGCACTCACTCCTCTGTTCACGCTCCCTTCTTCAACACTCGGCCCAGCCTTGCAGTCGCCGCACCGTCGCTGAAGACGAAGCCGCTCCCGCTCGTCTGTATAGCGTCTCAGAGTCAACGGAGTATCGTGCCACGTCGTACATGGGCGCTCTCTTTCCTTCGTTACTATTCATTGCGCAACGACGTGCGTGTACGTTTCACCCTCGGGGCCAAGCGCAACCTCCCTTGCGATCCGAGCATCACGACGGATTTATTCCCCTTTCGTCCTCGATCGTACAATTTAGCGCCTGAATACAACGCTGCCACTTGCTTGCGCCACTTGCGCATCCACAGCTTGCCCGCCATGCCGCTCATTGCTGCCAAGACCATCATTGTCTCCATCTCGCTCTTCCACATCACCCTCGGCTTCTTCTTCCTCACCAGCCCGCGCACCATCAGTGACCAGGTGCTCGTGTACGTCATGGGCGAGAGCATGGGAATTGTACGTGCGCCAGTAAATCCCTCCCTTCTTTCCAACTGTCTGCTGACAAGATGCCGCTGGCACAGCCCGTCTCTCGCGGCTTTGACACGCAGAGTCCCGCGCTGGCCTTTCTCGCCGTGGTTCTCGCCATGTTCGGCTTCAGCGACCTGGTCTCGCTGTCCATGCCCGAGGAGCTCGGCTCGCTCTACTACTGGGGCACCCAAGGTCCGTCTTCCCCCTTCCTCCATGAGGCACGGTCCAATTACTGATACGCCCTCTCACAGCGCCACTCCGGTCGTTCTTCTCCATGATCGTCGTCTTCTACACGTACTTTCTCGGTCCCTCGTCCATCATCTACGGCTCCATTCCTCGCGCGGTCTCGGCTAGCTCCTCCGCCTCGTCTTATACAGCCTCCAGCTGGGGCGGCGACGCCCTCAAGAACCGTGTCTTCTTCACATTCATGTTCCTCGAGATGATCAGCTGGTTCTGGATCTGGGTCACCTTGCGCGAGGAGCGTCATGACCTCATCTCGAGGATGCGCAAGCAGCAACGCTCCAAGTAGGTGGTTGTCGTGACATGGGGGGCTTGTCCGATGTAGTACTAGGGAAATTAAAGGGAACTTAAAAGAGGCGAGGTGGCTACTGGTTTTGAATTGGAGTATGGAAAGATTCGGCGCAGCACTGGATAATATGTCATGGAAACATGGAGGCATCGATACCAAGACAGGGAAGCAGAAATACAAACAGAGGCCCGTGTTGAACACGGTGCCCAGGTACGCTTTTGCACAGAGGCCCAGGCAGGCGTGCAACATTGCTAACAATAAACCTTCATGGTATTCATAGCTACATCCGGGTATATATATCTCTGTACAGCTCTCACGTCCCTCGCAACAAACGCGTTGCCAAATGCCTTACAAGACAGCAACCTAAAGCCATTTCGAAAACAACACGGTACTCTGACAAGCTCCGTCAACTATTTGTCCGGTACTGCGAATATGGTCATG
This sequence comes from Tolypocladium album, assembly GCA_024341135.1. Classification (NCBI taxonomy): domain Eukaryota; kingdom Fungi; phylum Ascomycota; class Sordariomycetes; order Hypocreales; family Ophiocordycipitaceae; genus Tolypocladium; species Tolypocladium album. The sequence continues at coordinate 170,648 of JALHCF010000102.1, forward strand.
TGGGTGTCTAGCCCCCTGTGTGTGCATGTTGGAATGAGAAATGCCATGGGTCGTCTCGTCTTCGTGTTATCACGCCGTCAATTGAGTAGCATGCGTCTCCGGGGGCGACGCTTGAGCGGTGTCCTCGACGAGCGCTGCAGAAGCCTTGCTGCTCCCGTTCCCAGCCGTCTCCGATTCTGGCTCCGGCTCCGGCTCCGGCTCTGGCTCCTCATCCTCGATAATTTGCTCCTCGATGATCTCTCCCGGCCCGCGGACAATGGGATTGAACGCTTCGACTTCTTCAAACTCTTCTTCAGGCTCCTCAGCCATCATGCTCTCATCTTCTTCCTGAATGGTAATCTCCCCGGAGCGGCGACCCAGGGCCGAGCCGCTGCCGCTGCGAGAATGGGCACCAGAGCCGGCGCCACCATGTCTGCCCCCAGATCCCAGCCCGCCGAAGTTGAGAGTCGGTCCCTTGAAGAGATTCTTCTTCCGCTTCGCAAAGGATACGCCAGAGGAGAAGGGATTTGGGGATCCAGGGGGCTGCGGATGGCTGCTGGGCATCCCCTCGTTGAACATCTGGAGCGGCGGCGGAGCAGGCGATCCGAGAACGAGGCGAATGTTGGATGGAAATGAGTTTGCCGTCGGCGTTGCAGGAAGCACCTTGACCGAGTGGTGCGGCGAATGACCGCGACCAAGCGGCGTCTTGCATGTCGAAACAGACCCTGCAGAACTCGTTGACGAGGCCTTGGAATGAGAATGGTGGTGGTGGTGGATTGAACGGACCGAAGACACGGAGGACGACGTCGACTTTCTGCCACGCAAGCCCGCAGAAGAATGGCGGATGTTAGACCGTGGTGTCAGGGGCGCGGGCGACAGCGACTGTCTCTTGTACGAGTGCGACGTGGCGATTCGAGGCCGCTGCATGTGCACCGAAGCCGACAAAGACGACGAACGTGAGGCAGTGCCGTTGTTTGCGGCGCTGCCACCGTTCACGGCGGCGTGTCCCTTGGTGACATGGCCGTTGGCGACTACACCCTTGGGCAGCGGCGCCGTGGCCTGCACTCCAGGAGAGCCCGTAGTCGGATACTTACTCGTCTGCGGCCGCGGGCTGGGGTTCTTGCTGCTGTGATCGCTGGTTGCCTTGGTGTGCAGGTTGGGCGTGCTGCGACTCGTGCGTCTCTCGTGGCGGTGGCGCCGTCTCGTCGTGTTTTCCATGAACCAGTGTGTCCAGTTTTTCCAGTGCGCAATGATTGCTTGACTGGGCTTCTTCTTCGACTTCTGGCCGTTCACCACCTGCGGGCTCTGCGCATCAGAGGCGCTGCCAGCGTTGTTCCTAACAATGGTGTCGGACGTGGTGACCAGATGCAGAGTCGAACCGCGGGATCTCGCGCTTCGTATGACTCCCTCTTTCGGCGGCGGAAGCGGACGACGATGACGTGACGTAGAGATGGAGCGTATGGAATCTTTGTCAACCGGCGTTGGGGGCATATCGTCGTTCATGGATCCGCCACTCTCACGGTTCGCCTCCGGCAGCTGGGGCAGGTCTGAAAAGGCAAAGTCGCCGTAGTACTGCGCGCTCCTACGTTCACTTCGGCCTCGACCCCTTGACCCGTTGGACTCGCCCCGCTTGATAAATTGGCCCGTCAGCCCGCCGTCTTCATCAACGTCCTGGAGGGTTGGCGCCATGCGCTCGAGTCGGCTCGATGCGGCGGAGAGACGGCGGAGGCTCCTCTCCAGCTCCTTTTCCTTGCGCTTCTTCTCCCGCCTGAGCATTTTGCGCGACTCCTTCTCCAGGAGCAGGGTCCACCAGCCAGAGAGCGCATCGCATTTTTGTGCCAGGACGCTCTCTATGACGGCGTCGATATCCACGCCCGCGCTGCGCATTCGGTGCAGGCAGTCCTTTTCCAAGGCCGTGGAGAAGGGCGGCGGCGCTTGCACTTTGAGGATTGTTTGCTGTGCAGGCGCGTGCTCTGCGAGGAATGGGTGGGCGAGGATGTCTTGCAGAGACGGACGAGGAAAGGGACGCTTAGACAGCATTGTCTTGAGCAAGGCAACGGCCTCGGCGGGGAGGTGCTCGGGGTAGGTTGGCTCCTCGGACAGGATCTTTGTTCGGGTAACATTGTCGTCGTCATCGTCGTACGGCAGTTCTCCGCAGAGCAAGGCGTACAAGATGATGCCCAAGCTCCAGACGTCAATCTTTTCGCCGGCATACTTTTCGCCGCGCAGCATCTCGGGCGCGGCGTAGCATATTGTCCCACAAAACGTTTGCAAGTGATTCGTCCTGCCCTCGTACTCGCGTGTGAAGCCAAAGTCGACGAGCTTGACATTTTCATGCTTGTCAAGGAGGATGTTTTCGAGCTTGAGGTCGCGGTGAACACAAGACTGCATGTGCACGTAGGCCACGGCACCGACTAATTGGGCAAAGATCTTCTGGACCTTGTGGACGGCAAGGGGACCATGTTCGAGGAGGAAATTGTATAGCTCATCGCCTAGGTGCGAGGAAAGTCAGCCATGACCACTCTCGGGACGCAACGGCCAGCAGCGCACGTACCAGAGCAGTACTCCAACACCAGCCAGACGAGACTCTCCGTCACAATGACCTCGTACAGCCTCGCAATATGAGGGTGGACAAACTGGCGGTGATGGTGTATCTCGCGTGCGAGGTTCGAATCATCTTTGTGGGCCGATTTGAGGACGACCTGTGGAAAGCGGTCAGCATGGAAGGATGATGTACTTGGCGCAGCGGGTTTGGAAGCTTGCCTTGGAGCCATTGGTGAGCTTATGCGTCGCCAGATATACTTTGCCAAAGGATCCCTTTCCAATCAGCCGGCCGAGGGTGTAGTTGCCGACCGACGCGAGGTCGTTTGACGAGAATTCGCTGCAGAGGCACGGCGGTCAGCGTGGGACAAGTCACGGGCTGCCGGAGGATAGGGACTGGAACGCACTCCAACAATTGTTGATACGAACTCGCAAGCTAGACATTGACTCCGTCAGCACGTCTTGTTATTAACGTCGCGGCCTGGTGCCAGTCCAGGAGACGGGATACACGCAATCCCACCTTTGCCTTGCGTCCGTGAGCATCGGCGAGCCTTCCCTTTGCCGGCTGCATCCCTCGCGTCCCGCGCCGGCTGGTCGCGTCTCTGCCTAGGACGTGCGTACGGGGATGCAAAAGGCGGATGATTGGATCGCGCCGGCGTCGATGAAGGCCAAGGAGCCAGGGTCACGGCGGAGGCGCCGGCCTCGACGGCGTGGGTTCCTCAGCGTCCGTGTGTCGCGGGCGGCAACTCGAGGACGGGCCCTTGGCCGCGCGAATTGGGCGGGATTCCGGCGCGTGCGGGTGTGTTCGACTCGGGGCCTTCGATGGGGATGGCACCGCGAAGAGGCTCGTGGCGGGTAGTGCTTGCAACGGCGGTTGGATTCGAGAGTTGGACTGGGGAGATGACTGGAGATGGCCCGATGCGCGCCCATGGTTTGCGGTTGGAGACTGCACCGCACAGGGGGCTGGCTGGCGGTCTGCGCAGGGGCTGGGCCAGCGGTGGTGCGCAAAGTGCCTACGGCATGTAGCGTCAAAGTACCCCACGTTGCTTGATGCTGGGTGATGTCACCGCTGGTGGCGCGATTCCGGGCCGTAGAGTGACATCTGTGATACCATCAACTTTGCCATACCAACTTAACGTCACTGATCCTGGCCGCCGCTGACGGGCGAGCTCATCAATCTGGTGCAGTCATCCTACCGTGTACAGCCCCGGAGCGGTATTGGTATTGCCACTCCCTCATGACGTGTGTCGATGTCCTGAGATTGCGAGAAACCTCCCAATGCAGGGGCGTGCCGTCCACGCTGCTGTGAGCGTTATGCCATCCATGATGCCTTATGGAAACCTTCCCTCTCGGTAGCAACCTCATTCATCGTCTCTCAACTGAAGCAGTCGGGCCGCTGGAAAGACCAAGAATAAGGTGGGTTTCAGTAGCGTTACAACAACGGATGAACTAATGCCCCATGTCCAGCCAACCTTTATTTCCACGAGTCTGATGAGCAATAGTCCGTAAACATGTCTCAAATATAAAATTCATCACATCACAACATCATGTCCAGCTTCATGCGGAAAAGCCGGCACACTTAAGCAAACACAGCTGCCTCTGTTTGAACTGGACATAGTGTAGGGTAGCAGGATCTTCGACCAGCACAGCTTGTCGGGTGTGGTCATGTAAAGCGCAGCAGCGTACGCGAGCCTCATCATATATTGAGACGCCTTCTCTTTCCTAAGAAGCCACGCCGAATCCTACCATCCCCATCCCAGTGTTTCGTCCTCTAATTTTGTCCCAGCATGCATCCGCACCTTGACCCTTCCCAAAACTCCTATCATGACACGCCCACTCCACTCGAGTCTGAACCTCAACCTGAGCATGTCTAAAAACACCGCGTCCCATGCCATGCATGCGCCTTGATACTATAATACACCTAACCCAAAATGACGTGATGATCTTGCGACAAGCCGTCAAGACCCGGAAAAGAAAGGCGCCCTCACTACATGTACATGCGACGTTCAGCGTTTCCTCGTGTCCTTGCCCTTTTTCTTTCCCCTCTTCTTGTCCTTTGGTAACTCCAGCTTCGTGTGTTTGAGCTGCTCAGTCATAATTCCGAGCATGTAGTGATCAATGTTGCGAATCTTGCCGCCCCAGGCATTATACTCTGTCTCCTCTGCTTCGTCGAGCACGCTGTCGTCGAGCAGCAACTTGCCCGCCGGCGTTCCCTGCCGAGTCGTCGAGGCGCCCGAGGCCGGATGCGATGGCTTCTCGGTGAAGTCAGCGTCGTCTGCTTCTATTTCTCGCTCAGCGACGTGCGCAGCAGCTACATCCTCTCGGTCCTCGGCCTGCTCAAGCACTCTGCCGACGGTGCGCTGGTCGTTGCTCGTTCCTGGTCCACCCAACACGCGGTCCAGCGCTGCGTCTGCGGCAGATACGCCCTCGCTGGAAAGGTCCACCTTGTCCTCGAGAACGTCTCTAACCGAAACGCGATTGAAGTAGTCCGTGGTGAACTCTCCTTCCTGAATGACGACATCGTCGAGCATCTGTTTCTGGGACGCCTTGCGCAGGATGTTGGCCTCGATGGTGTGCTCGCTGACGAGGCGATAGATGTGCACGTCACGCGTTTGACCAATTCGATGGCATCGGTCCTGGCACTGCTTGTCCATGGCAGGGTTCCAATCCTGGTCGTAAAAAATGACCGTGTCGGCGCCGGTAAGGTTGATGCCTAGCCCACCTGATCTAGTGGACAAGATGAAGCACAGGATGCGAGGATCGTTGTTGAACCGATCCGTCAGGATCTGCCGCTGCTCCACCTTGGTTGCTCCGTCGAGCCGCAGATACTTGTGGCCATGGATGTTGAGGAACTGCTCCAGAATATCCAGCACCTTTGTCATTTGTGTGAAGATGAGGGCCCGGTGGCCACCGGCTTGCAGTCTGCGAAGCAGCTTGTCCAGCACCTGCAGCTTGCCGCAGTCGTATTGCAGTAGACGCTTGTCGGGAAATTGAATACTGAGCCGCATCCGAGCTTCGTGCCAAGGGTCAGCTGGGGGTTCCTTTGGTAGGAACGGTGCCCATCGAACGGGGGCTGAGAGCTTAAGTTCTTGCTCGACGAATGACCCAATGCCTTCCCGGCCCAGCATGAAGGGTTCCAGATCGCGCGTAACCACTACTGGCGTCACACAGGAAAACTTTTCGATTGTCGTCTTGAAGCTGTCTGCGCGCTGATCAAGGGTTGGCGTCAGGGCACGGGTGAAGTTTGAGTCGTCCTCAAACCATGCCATTATCTTGCGAGGCACTCTCGGTCGCGGACGGCAAGGACGCCTAAAGGCGTCAATTGACACCAGATCAACAACGTTGCTGCCGTATATCGGTCGTTGCTGACGGCGTAGCGCATTGAGGTATACACAATGCTGCAGCTCCTCGAACCTTCCCCATCGAGAGGCGCTCTCGAGGTAGGCAATGTTTGATTCGACTGTCAACGGGTCAAGGTTGGTATACGCCCCCTGAGCTCTCGATTTCTGTGCCTCCCTGAGATCCATTAGTGCTCGATGCGAGCTTAGCTGAGCGATGCGCTCGGCTTGTGTGGTCGAAAGGTGCTCGTGCGCGGTCGGGACTAGGTTCAAGAAGGCGAGGTTGACCGCTCCCATGGGCTTTTCGGCTAGTAAGCGATGCCGCAGCGTCCGTTCGGTGGTTTCGTATTCGGACGCGACCGACTTTTGCATGCGGAAAGAGGTCATGATTGGGCGGTCAATGAACAAGTCAGGGTGGTTGCAAACTTTGCGGAGCTGCATGAGACAGTTGATGATTGACAAGTAGTTTCCCGACGCTAGTGTCGCCTTGGTGTCGCTCCGGGACAGAAAACCATCGTAGAGTTCGCGCTGCCGCTTCGATAACCGGCAGAACTCGACGTGCTCGTACTTGGCCGGCATTTGCTTCTCCACATCGGCCTTGAGGCGGCGCAGCAGATACGGACGGAGAACCTTGTGCAGTTTCGAGATAATGGCCCTAGCTTCGTCGTCCATTTGGTCTCTACCACTCTCCAGGATTTGAGACTCGGGCTTGTGAAACCAATCGTGGAATTCCTGCAGGTCCGCGAAGCCACCCACGCCATTTTCTGCGGGCATGAGGAAGAAGAGCAAGGACCACAGTTCGGTGAGGTTGTTCTGTAGCGGGGTTCCAGTGAGCAAGAGACGGGAGTGCGTGTTGAACCCTAACAACGTCTGCCACCGCTGGGACTTGAAGTTTTTGATGTTGTGAGCTTCGTCCAGAATCAAGTAGTGCCACCGTCGCCGCTTGAAGACTTGCTGATCCTGGAGCACCAGCTGATAGGAAGTGATACAGACGTTCCAAACGTCGTCGTTATTCCAGCCCTGTCGTTTCCGTTTTCGCTCTTCTTGCGAGCCGTAGTAGGCAAGAATTTTGAAGCCCGGGCACCACTTTTTGAACTCCATCTCCCAGTTTAGCATAACACTCGTGGGCACAACAACCAGGTGGGGGCCCCAGACTTCGTGGTAGGTGGCCAGGTGAGCGAGCAAGGCAATTGTCTGGATTGTCTTGCCCAAACCCATCTCGTCCGCCAGGATACCGTTGGTGTTGTTGGCGTAGAGACCGGCGAGCCAGTCGAGGCCGTCATGCTGATACTCACGCAGCGTGCCCCGTAGGAGGAAGGGGATGTCGGTCTCGTGAGTTGTCTGCACCTGTGACCGTGACCGAGCTGAAGGAGACCTGCTGGTTCCCACCAAGTCCTTTGTCGACGGCACATCCACATCGGAAAGCCTGGTCTCTGATGTCGGCGGAGATTGGCTGTGCTCTCGGCTGGGCGGATTTGTGACCAGCTCCGTCCCTGGGCTCGTTGCCTTCTCCGTAAATACGGACATGGGGTCTGTGGCTGGATTTTGAGCCGTTGCATCGCTGACTGCATCGACCATTGGAGTGTCTTGGTCCGGCACTGTCGGCGATTGGTCAGGAACCCCATCTGGCCGCGTCTCGGACTCGGGATCATTGTCGACCTTGCCCTGACCTGACTTCACAACCCCATCAACGTCAGCTGGCAAGGCCTCAGCTGGGGTCGATCGTGCTTGGTCCTCGGCCAATTCGATGCCATGGCTGCTCATCTCGGTTGCATCTCCACAGATCGAATCCGGATGGCGAACCAGCGATACTTTGTCGTCATCATCGTCAACTCGCGCGTTTGGTTCTGCAGTTGGCTCTTCCGCAACGCCAGCTGAGACAGCATCGAGCATCTCAGCATCGTCATGCGTCTGGGGAGTGTCCTGAGAGGCTTCGTCGTTCATCTGCTTTAGCTCTGATTTACCAAAGAATAGCCCGAGCAGACCGCCTGCTTCTTCCTCTGACTCGGCATCGTCTTGATCGGACTCGCCGTCGTCGCCCTCATCCTCATCCTCATCCTCATCGCTGTCCACGTCGCTCGACCCGAGGTCATCGTCCATGTCAACCGACTCGTCGCTCGTCTCGTTGATCGAGGCCGCGTCCGTCTCCGCAACAGTCGAATCATTGGCCGCAGCCTCATCCTTGGGCGGCTCCAGGTCGGGGAGATTGGCGTACTTGGCTATCAGCTGTTCTTGAGTGAGACCCTCGTCTGCTGCATCTTTAGTGTCGTCTCCTTCGTCATCGTCAGAGGATGACATGATGTCGCTGTCTGCATCGGCCTCGTCGCCACTTTCGTCAGAACTCAGCCCAGAGTCACCGTTCTCGTCGCTTCCGACGCTCAGATCATCGCTGAGGTCATCGAAGCCGTCTTCATCAGATGGCAGTTCCGAGTCCAATGCACGACGAGCCTGCAGCTTCTGCTCAGATAGGTTGACGGCTTCATTCAGCGCAGCCTTGACTCGTCTTTGCTCCTCGGCTTCCCACGCTTCCAAACGCTGTCTGTTGACTTGCGCGCGAACGTTCTCCCAGGTACCGAATACCGCCCTGGCGACAATGCGATAGCGCAGTATCCACTTTTCCCGCTCTTCGGCTTCGATTTCCTCTGCCGACTTGGGCTGGCGCCGAAGCCACTCATCGCGACAAGCTTCGGCGAGCTTCTTGGCTGTTGATCGATGTCTTTGCTGCTCCACCAAGAGAAGCTTGCGAAAGTGGGCCATGGCTCTCACCATGTGGTCTTGTCGGGCCCATTGTCGCGGCGGCTCCTCCTCCTTTTCAGGCGCGAAGAGCGAGCATCGTCCTTCGGATAAGAGCCCACCGGGCTCTACCTCATCCTCGATTCGCAGTACCAACTGGGCATCTCTTTGCGCAACCTCCTCAGTATATGGAGGGCCATCCTCTGAGGCTTGCAGGCCGCCCTCTTCGACTGGAATCTCCCCTGCGCGGGCCCAAAAGTCCTCGAAGCTCGTGCCAATCTTGGCCCGCTTTCGAACCTGGTCAGGATGCACCAGCGGGATAACGGCTGAACGGCCGACGCGCAGCTTTACCCGAGGCGACCAGCGGTCACCGTCACGTTGGGTGTATGAAGCGTCGTGAGCCGACGTCTCCTTCGAATCGGCAGCGTCGAGGCGCGATGTTCGTCGAGGTCGAGTTGAGTGGCGCGTCGGTTGAGGCGGTGGTGAGGGGGTCCGACGGCGAACAGAACGGGTCGAGCTTCTCGGTTCTGGGACCGGCTTCCGCGACGCGCCCTTCGGGGTCGATGTCGGCTTCTTCGGAGAAGTATGCGGCTTGGTAGCCGTGGGCTTGGGCGCCTTGGCCGACGACGACTCGTGCTTTTTGGGTGGGCTGGCAGAGGGCCCATTCAAGGAGTGCCTTGTCACCCTTCTGTTGCCTCGAGGCTGGAGCTCGAGCGGCAGGACGTTTGTTCGGCCGGATTTGCGGCGTCCGTTCTCTGTAAAGGAGCTGGGACCCTCGGCCTCGATCTTCTTCCATGGCGGCGATTCGAGCTTAGGCTTGCGCGAGGCAGGCGGAGGAGTTGCATCTCGCGTCCTCTGCCTCTTGGCTGGCCGCTCGCCGTCGTCGCCATCGCCGTGACCGCCGTTGACTTGGGCGGGCACGTGTCCATTCGTCTGCGGCGTCGCGTCCGCATCGACTTGTTGTGCTGCCGGAGGCTCAGCGTTGTCACCGTTGGCCTCGGCCGCCGTCGGAGCAGCATCGTTTGGACGCGTTGGATGCTCGTCGCGCGCGGGTTCGGGGGCCACCTGGTCCGCGATGGCCAGGACGTTGTCGGGCGACGCGGTCTCGGGCATCATAGCAAGGTGGAGCCGGGAGACGCAGAGGGCGTGGTCTCAACGAGGCAAACATTGGCAGGGCGGAAATTAGGCTCTATGGAATCGGAGCGCTTCAGCGAATATCCACACGGGATCTGCACATGATCAGAGGCCTGTGGCGTGGCCGGCGGCGGTTTTTGTGTGCCAAAAGCGTGTCGTCAGCAAAACTTTTGGCTCGGGAGAAATTGCCCAAGGGTGGGTTGGAGGTTGCTGTAGGTAGCTGCAGCCGCCCCGGCAGGTATGGTGGCAGCGGAGCTTCGTTGTGAACCGCGACCGCGCTAGCCCGGGGTGGTGCGTCGCAGCCTCAGGCACCAACTTTTAGCTCGAATCACCACAAGCCTTCGACAAGAAGCACCTCAATCCAATTGAACCGCACTGTCACCGAGCAATTGGGCGCCCACGAACCTGCCGATTCGCCCAAGGTGAGTTGCAGCCGACGAGCGACGGGCTAGTGCTTCTTGACCTGCGTGTACACGCCAACTAACAGCTGTCGACAGATGCTTCCCCAGCGAATTGCGCGGGCGTCTGCCCTGCGCACCAGCCTTGCGGCTGCCCGACGAGTACCGACGACGCAGCGACGAGGCTTTCTGCCGGATGCTTACACGTCGAAGAAGACGCTGGATGACAAGTTCCCCGAGCCCCCGAATCTGAGCGAGGCCGAGGACCCCGGCATGGTCAGTTCAGGCGGCGCAAATGATGGATGACAGCCCTTGAGAGACTGACAGATTGCGCGCAGAACGGCGGCTACATCAACCCTCCTCGGATCAAGCGACAGTTCCGCGACCCGCATGCGAATTGGTGGGATCCCCAGGAGCGACGAAACTTTGGCGAGCCCATCCATGAGGATAACGATATGATGGGCATCTTCTCGCCGTGGGAGTACAACTGGACGACGACCGGCCCTGGCCTCGTCATGGTCGGTACCTTCCTCGCCGTCTTCTTCGGCGTCTCCGGAGTCGTGTACCTCAATTACCCCGATAAGCAGTCGTACCCGAAGGAGTACGAGGGTGGACTGGAGCGAGAGCTGGGCGGCCCCGGGGCCGTAAGGGTAGGTCGATGGCGCAACTTCGCCAGTATCGCGGATACATGCACGTTGCTAACATTGCGCAGGCACGGATGGCTGGCGACGAAGACCCGTGAGTCGGATTGGAGATGATTTGTACATAAAGCTAGGCGCGCAATGCAGGATGTCGTGGAACCAGCTGATGAGCTTGGGACGATCACATGAAGATGTGCATGGTGGATGGCTCACCAAATAGCTGCTGTATCAATGCCGAATTTTCTTTGTTTCACTGCTACTGCCAGGTCCTGCTTTGCTGCTGACGTCGTTGGCTCGTCTCAACCGAACGCATTCTCGGATCCTGACAAGACTTCCCTTGTTCTCGAAAAATTGGGCTAGGAGCATCCGTAGTGGTTTGAGAAGACCGAGTGCTTGGGACCGGCTTTGACTGCCATATTCGCTTACAGTCGCCGCCTTTGGCTGGCCAACCTCTCGCTACAATGGTAGGAACCGAGACGGGGTCCATCACTCCCTGCACTCAGGTTCTAAGGAGCCGATGACGACCCAGCCGCCCCCTTTAACATCACTCCCACCCCTTCTTGAAAAGAAAACACCTCGCTTACTCTTGCATCCTCACAGTTAAGTTAACACCTTCCTGTGCCGCCGACAAGATTGTAAATTGGCTTGGAACAGAAGTCGGGCTTCAACGTCCGCGTTTGCCGCTTCCTGGTCTGGTGCGAGCACGAAGCACGGAGCGCGTCCCGTGACTCGATCTTATAGGTCCTTGGACGGTGGCGCATGGTGTGTCTGGACGCAACAGTTCGTTCAAAATTGTCGATACATACCCGTTTTTCTCACCAGCTTCTCGCACCGTTGGCAGATCGTCCTCTCGGATCGTCTCCATTCTCGGACTTGGTGTCGAGTGCCACAGTCGTCGACCTTGCGACTCTCCGACTGTTCCTTACAGAATATCCATCCGCGCTGAGTCAAGATGCGATTCGAGGACTGGGACATCCTGCTCTTCCCAAAAGGCAGCAAGGTCCCCATCAAAGAGTTTAAGACGACTTGCAAGATCGTCCACGACGCAGGTATTGCTAATTTCACGGCAACCTTGCCTCCATAGCCACAATCTGCCTTTAAGATCGCTGACTCTTTTTAGAATTTTCGCATAGCCACGGCTCGGTTGGCTTGCCGACGGTGTGCTGTTTTATCCCTGGCCTACCACCCGGTGCGCCCTTCCAAGTGTCCATCCATTCTTGGTCCGAGGCGATGGTCAGTCAGTTTGCCAGATCCTACAGCAAGTTCCCCGACACGATCAAGTTTGAGGCGAGGCTATTCATCGACGGTAGACTGGTCGCGTATGATATTATCCCTGGCTGTTGGTGTAGCCCTGCGGACCGTCTTGGCTAATAGTATGGCAGCTCCACGGCGCTAGACAGAAAGACGATTTGGCCTCATGTCATTGCGCACACTTTTGGTTTGTCTGAACGCGTCCTGCCTGTGGTACTTTCCTGCACTGACCATGCTTCAATAGAAATGTCGAAGAACGGCAACATTGAATCTCTCAAGTTTCCCATGTTTCGGCGAGAACTGCTCCAGCAGAGCTATTGGAATCCGGCTGACGATGTCGGCCGAATCAAAGTAGTATTGAGCGAAGGTTTCCCACGAGACTCACTCACCATGCCCATTGAACGAGTCAGGAATATCGTCACGTTTTCATTTCAACATGCTCCGCTAGGTACCTTGCCCCTCCTCACTGGCAAATGTGCCCCTTTTATGGCTGATGGTGCGGAATGCAGATGTCCTAGAAAGCTCCTCGATTGCGTGGCCAAACGCTGCAATGTGGCAACGGGGACATTTCGTCTCGTCGATGTCAATCCCATGGTATCCCTCTGATGACCCCGATTCGCATGCACATTCTCCTCGTCGACGGTCAACTGCGTTGCAGAGCTGCTCATACAGCCTCTCACAAAGCGCCTTGGGCAATGCCTCAGAGGCCACCGGAAGGCGACGAGCCACCCAACCAGTACGCAACAGCCTGGCTATCAGCAACGCTGCCTCTGACTCATTTGGAGACACAAGTGCCTATTTTGACTGGCTGAGCGAAATTGGTACGGGCACTCTCGATTTGAAGCATGGAGAAAGCCATGTCAATATTCATCGCCGACTCGCACGGAGAACGAGTACAGACATTAGCATGCCGGACTACGTGGAGATTGGAGAGCAGTCGATCTACGGGACGGGCCTTCGACAGGGTGACGACGGCCCTCCCGCCTCCTTGAAAGCCCCAACGAATACGCCGACAACCAGCTCACACGGTGGATATGAACAGGATGGTACAAGCTGGAGCATCATGCAATGTTCTCTTTCGGAGCTTTCTGCTGACTGCCGCCAGACGCCATATTTTCCGGTCTCGCCCATACTTCGTCGATGCCATCTGACCTTGCAAGCTCCTTGACAGACTCGCTGCTCAACCAGCCAATGCCCTTGCAATTGGTCCACGAGCCTGCAAACAAGATGAAGTCTCGAAAGGAGAATCGCTTTGAGCAACTTGCGGGGCCACATCACACCGTGATAGGTATTCCTTTTACGTCTTTGCAAGAACATCAGGAGATGCGCCGTGTTTCTCAGCAAATGATTTTGCCAGCTGGCGCAAGCCTGCCCATCTCAACAACATCGCAACAGGTGGACAGCCCCGAGCCTTCGAAGCAGGTTGCCTCCCTGGGCGGCGAGATCAGTTCTGGCGTCAGCAACTTGTCGACAAATGACGCGTCTCTGTGCAGCTCTTCCGGAGACTCTATCGAGAAAGGTAGAAAACGCACACGCCACTTTACTCCCGCATCGGCCCGCGTGATAGACGAAGAGGACGAGCCGCGGCGCGGTAGCCCCCGGGTGCGTCTAGACCCCTTCATAGAGAGAGCGACGGACGAAATCAAATAATTTGCGCGGGGCCAGTCATCTCAGTATCTTCATTCTGTCCTTCTTACAGTTGTTGAGAAGCACTTGCTAGTATGAATACGTGTGAATGGCGTATTGTCATGAATGGTTGACTGGCTGAGCCGCCTCAGTCATCAAGCTCTTATTTTCGAGGAGGGGAAACTCTTACATTGTCTGGTTAAATAGCAGCGAAGCGTTCTTAGTGACGAGCAAGCACTGTCATTTACGACTGAAGACAGGACAACGACAGACGTGGTTTGTTAAAGAAAATATAACTACCCCGTTTCATTTGGAACGCGGATAATTCTTCCAGCGAGAAGTACTGCATTAGTGATGCGCCTTGTCAGCTGCAGGCCGCTGACATGTCCTTGCTGTGTATAAGTCAGAGTGATTGATCGACAAGACCATCGCTGCCTCCATATAATATCAACTACCTGCTGATCATCACGGCCGATCTCAGGGCCCATTGGCTCAGTCATTCCTACAGACGCGGCTTGCTGCCCAGCGGCCCTTCTATAGCTACCTGTATCTTACTCTCCGATAATGTCCTGGCGCTATTGAGGGAACAATTTGCACTCAGTGCCATCCCTTCACCATCGCACTAGGTTAGCTCCTCAAACTCTGTCACCAAGAATCGCCACTGGTCGGGGGAAGGAGACAAGCTTCAACTGAATCGCTAGTTTGCCTGAGCTAGAAACATGCGGCGGAAGAAGAACATCCGCACTGCCGCGAATGTCGCTGATATCGCTGACGGAAGCCACCTGGGCCGAGATGCTCTGATGAATTTCCTGGCTGACAGTCCTGAGGGGCAGCTCATGAAACCCAAGGTCATGGGCATAGACAATTTGGATAATCTGTAAAACCACCGAGTTCTTTACGATTGATTGTATTTTTTTCCCCCATGCTTCCGGCGATGCCATTTTGTCTGAAGGGAAAAAGTGACGGGTGATCAGCAGCTGCATTGACCACTTCTTCATCGGATGCAGCCAACCGCCGGCTTTACGCCAGTCACTACCGCTTCAAGAGAGCGGGGTTAGGGTACAAAGAAAGAATGGAGCTCAGAGTGAGCCCATTGGAAATGAATCTTAACTCCTGCGAGAAAAAAACAAAACCGCCTTTTAGCGACGCGTGCTCAAGGTAGAAGAGCATCACCATGGCTGAGAAATCGGCAGCATTAATTCAGGACACTTTGGATCTCGTCGTGCCGGCAACACTGAAGATCTCGCCAGATGGGACTCAAGTGGTATACTCAACAAGACTCAAGTGGAACCATAGAAAAGGCCAATACAACACTGCATCCATATGGATCGCAGAGACGCACACTGAGAAGTCAGCGCGCCCGCTCACGGATGGATTGTTCAACGATCGAATGCCCCGCTGGTCTCCAGACGGGCGGTCCATCGCCTTTGTGTCCGATCGCGGTGCGCAGGGCCGGGCGTGTGCCATCTATGTCATGGGAGTTAACGGCCACGATCCTAGGGCGGTAACGCCGGAGAACAATGAGGGGTATATCACAAATGTCGAATTCAGTCCGGATGGAAAAACCATTGCGTTCGTGGCCCCCGCTGAGAAGTCGTCCGTCAGGCGAGCCAGGGACGCGGCTCGGGAGGACGCGATTGTCTGGGGCCAAGACTGGGACTATGCACACCTGTGGTTGTTGGACATCGAGAGCGGCACCATTAGGGCGGCATTTGACACAGAGACGCACGTTACTGGCTTTGCCTGGAACGATACTGGCAGAGAGATCGCTGTCACCACCCACCGGACCCCTCATGCAGAGAGTGTGTATCTCCACGGCACCACCTTGTCGATTCTGGACCCGGCGACTGAGCAGGTACGCAAGGTCTGCCGCTTTCCCAGAGAGATGTGGAAGATGGCATGGTTTGGGGCAGACCTATACTTTATTGCAAACAACATACCCAAGCAGGACACGTCGGGGAATGGCTGTCTACCTGGCCCGTGAGGGGCGGAACTACCAAAAGGTGGCTCACGGTGAAGTCGATTGCGCGCAGGGTCTTGCCGCGGCGGGTACCAAGATAGTAGTGCATGTCGAACACGGCCTAGAGGATCGGCTGCTCTTCCTTGATGGGGGCATTCTTCTCTGCCAAAAGAAGAAAATTGTAGCGTTCGACCTCTTCTGTGGCCAGCACACAGTCTTGGTGCATTCACTGGGGGATGTCAACCATCCAACCGAGGTATTCTGTACCACGGGTGACGGCAAGGCCGTGCAGCTCTCGGATCACGGCACAGCATTCGCCGGTAAGCAGTTCGGCCACTGCTGCTTCCTCCATTGCGCATCCCTCGACGGCGAGGTGAATGTCGACGGCCTATTCCTCGTGCCCAGGCAGTACAGCGGCAGCGACGGCAGGCCAGTGAAGCCTCTGCCTACTCTTGTCATTATCCACGGAGGGCCGTATTGCCGCAACACCGACGCCTTTGACATCTTCGATCCCCACTACATCTTGATACCGTCTCTTCTGTTGGAGGGGTTCGGTGTCCTCGTCCCAAACTACCGTGGCAGCAGCGGCAAGGGTGAGAAGTTCGCCAGCTACGCGCGAGGAGGCATGGGTGCATGTGACGAGCCTGATATCGTCGCCATGGTCCAGCATGCCATCGACCTCGGTTATGCCGACAAGACCCGGCTGGTGGTCGCCGGCTGGTCGGAGGGCGGCCACCTCGCGTATCTGTCTGCTGTTCGTAACGGCACTCATGGCTTCGGTTGGAGATACAGAGGGATTGTGGCTGGTGCCGGCATCACAGACTGGGACAGCATGGCCCTCATGTCTGACGTCGGATACATGTAGGCACAGCACGCAGGCGGCTCTCCGTGGACACTGCAGAAAGAAGATACCAAGACACGTAACGGGTCCGCGCTCTGGGGGCTCAAGGAGGCGCTGCGAGACGGCAGGATTCCACCCATGCTTATTCTGCACGGAGATTCAGACAGCCGAGTACCGATCTCACAAGCACACGGTTTTCGGCGGGCCTTGGACGAAGGAGGCATGCCCTTTGAGTTTGTTACCTATCCAAGAGAGGGCCACTTTTTCAGGGAGAGAAAGCACATTGAGGATCTGGCGAGCCGAATACTACGATTTGTCCGATCACAGATTTCATAGCCTGTGGTAATCCCCTCCTGCTGTCTGGGGTCCGCCCTTCCTTGCCCCTCTGTTCTGACCTATTTAAATTCCTCTGAGGAGGCTGGCTTGCCTTTTGCAGAAGCTTCAAGCTCGCTCTTAGGCTTAGCAGTAGACTTGTCCTGAACGTCGCTCACTACCGGGTCATAGTCGTCCTTAGTATAACCTTGGTTTGCTAGAAATGACTATAAGATTTGATATCCAAATCAAAGTATAATAGCGGATGAATGCTATAATAGGAGGATCATACTGTATGGGGCAAACTTTTTAAGCTCATCCCATCTCTTATTTTGAACATGATCCCAAGCGATGCTAGAAGTGCCTGTTGGAGTGTAGTTGTGTTGCTCGTCGTTATTTCCGTCGCGGTATACCAAACAATTCGGCTGCACGGACCTAGTTGGTCTCGGAGGTGTCCAACTTTCTGGCGGAGTGGCTTTAACGGGCTTCATGCTGGCTAGAACGATGCTGGAGTTGGTAGGTGCAGGGCTGAACGAAAGGTGTCAGTCGATCGCTTTTCTGTCTACTACGTTAGTGGCAAACTATGGTGGCAAAACTGCGTAAGCTTGACGCAGGAATAACATTTCGGCGGCATTTATACTGCTAATCACAAGAACATAGCGGGGTTTAATTATGTAATACTCGAAATAAGTGACTTGTCCAGTCACAAACTTCATAGCTTGTGGAATATCAAGGCAAGGAGGCTGAACGAAATATAATGCCTACGGCGTGCTATTCTCCCGCTGAACGCAGCTTGGAGCTACTCGATTTTCTCTCCTTCCTGAAATTCACGCTCAGCATCTATCAGAATTCGGGAATCGCAAGGTCACTCTCAACAAATACGTATTGTTAAACGTTTTAAGGTGGCTCTGTTGGCAGCAGACCATTCACGGGCATCCTCGAAGCTTCAGCAAGAGTGAACTGTACCGGTTGGTCCGGAGACTTCTGCGCCTTGGTGTTCACCTCTAAGTGATGACGCTGATGTCCGAGGCACACATGACAGCCTCACGAATGGCGTCTAGAGAGTGACTCAGGTGGTCCCTTCCTTACGAGCCGTCGATGGGGTCAGAGCCGCTAGAGGGTTGAGAATCTTCTCGTAGTAGTCCAGGGCAATCTGGATGGCATTCTACTATGATATAAATGTAAGACGAGACAGGCAGTGCTTGATTATCGCATACCAGGCAGTGCAGTTGGTGAAACACGGCAAGTTCTGCAATATCATACCCATTGTCTCTTATGAACGGGTTGGTCTGGTTCGGGAGGCGGTCTGCTTCCAACTTGTAAATTCTGGTGATGCCGATAGCTGGCCACAGATTAATAGCTTTTATATTTCCAGTGACGTTGATAGGAGTCTTGGACACAGAGTCTCACAGTCGTAACGCGCCTCCAGGCCTCATCCACTTCCGGGGAAGGCTTCCCTTGATAGATCGTCTTGTCGTCTTCGAAGCCTCTGTGACACTTCTGGATCTTGTACCGGATAGCGCTTTGAGCCGGAGCTAGCTGAGTCGTCGGCAGTATGGGGACTTGGTGATAACGCGACAGGGACATACAGTACAGGAGCTGCGTTGACAGCCTGCTGTGACTATCTTGAATCTCTAAGAGGGACAGAAAAAGAAGGCTCATAGTGCGGGATACTACGAACAAGCACTTGAGCGAAGCTGGTAAGCGCATGGCCTTTGAGAGAACAGCCTGTCCATCGAGGAAAGCTTTCTGTTCCTCATTGCCGTCAGAGATGTTGCGCCTGAACAAGCGCAAGCTTGTATGCTCTGATGAATTTCCTGGCCGACAATCCTGAGGGGCAGCTCATGAAACCCAATGTCATGGGCATGAACGATGTGGAACCGTCCAAGTTGCGGCTCGAGAAGTAATTTCACGTCGCGCCACACAAGCCACAAGTCTGTCCGGGAAATCATGGCCATGGGCGGGCTCCGTGATGTTTCCGAGTCCAGTACGCGGGATATGCGCTCCATGATCCTTGCCACCTTGGAGCTTCCTGCCGACTACCTCGAGGAGGCCCTCGAGTGTACCACCGACGGTAACACATGGCCCGACTTCGAGGCCCTGTGCGGGGGTTTCATCTACTTCATCGATATTGCTCCCACGAACGGCAAGCCCGAGATGAAATTCCACTTGATCACGCGTAAATACGGGGCCGATGACCTGACCATCGCCCGCAATCTGATGTCTTGGATGCGTGCGCATGGCCGGGGTGCCCATTGCGATGCGTACCACGGCATACTTGCGAAGCTTGCCGAGCACAGAGGGCTGGAGAACGGGAAGGGTATAACATATATGCCTATATCAGCTACCAGTGTAGCGAGAAGGGAGAGCTAGACGTCAACTCGTATATTTCTCCCGAGCTATACCACAAAGCGCGATAAGCCGCCGTCTGAAAAGCTCGGCTGGGGTTTAGCGTATGAATCCACCTCAAAGCCCTCACCACATTTAAAAGTGACGAGTATCTATATTACTTAAACAGCGACTAGAGTGTATCGCAGGGTTTTTGTGACGATAACTCTCATGAAATCTTCAGCTGCTATGCTGGGCAGCCTGCCATAGGCACCGGCCTGGAGCGTTGTGCAATGTGTATATCCAAGGAAATCCACATAGCTGACGGTGGATAGCTGGCCAATGATTTAGGTCTAGCCGCTGACATGTCTCTAATATTAAGAATGATAACCACCGATGGTCCTGAAGTTTCAAAACTGATATGCCGCTAATAAATAGAGTCCATAAGAGGATTGGCAAATCCCTATCAAGGGTACCTGCTGATGTGATGTAGAGATCCTGAATGGCGCTCTTCAGACGAGCAGAAAGAAGGGGGCAACTGGAGTCATCACGGCTGTACTCTGGAAGCAAGCTGGTCATGAACGCCAGCATTGCCAGATGTGCCGTCTCGCCATAGAGCCCCCGCAATATGGGGAGTTGTCGCCACAGGGGAGCGACCTCCTCTAGACGATAGAGCAGCGACAGTAGCGTTTCCATGTAATCTAGCGGGTCGAGCTTCGTACGCCCCTTCCTCTCCCTGTCGTTTAGGAGGCTGGCGAAGCTGATGATATCGAGCATGATAGGTGGAAGCCTAGCGGTATTGACGGGAAACTGCTCTTTGATGGCGCGAAAATCGCATAAGATGGCGTTCACTGGTACTGCATCGCTGCGAAACAGAGTGGGTGTCCCATTTTGCATCGCTAATTCGACATCAAGCCTAATATTCGTAAGATTTCCCGCTTCGAAAGAGCAAAGAAAAAGAGAAGAAACAGCCCGCGGATGCAAGCATATGCACTTACCTTAATGATTTTAGCGCCAATGCCCGGTTATCTTTCATCAGTCTGGCGATTCCTCCGCGGAGCTGAATCATTCGACAGAGCCCGTTGAGATGTATCAAACCAGTAGAGTGCTGATGATGTATCTGCTGGTAGATGGCGAGGGTAACTACGGCAGCAATGGCGCTGTCTGAAACAGATTCGGGGCCCGATAGCTTGAGATTGACCAGCGCATACGCCTTGGAGATATGATATAGTGTCTTTGATGATATTCTAGGCTTCCGCTCGAGGAAGTCAACGTAGGACGCTGATATGGCTAATGTGGAGTGGAAGTCTGGAGGGCAGGGACTATTAACGTTGCTGAATGAATAGGGTCGTGACCTTACTTACATGCTTCATCTGCCAGGACACAGTTCACCCAAATCGACTTCACTATATCGAACTTGGAGCAGAATTGGGGCGGAAATAGCGCATCACTAATGTCAAAGAACCCTAAGTGAGGCATGTCAGAAACGATGAAATAGATTATGGGTTGATAATACTATACATCGATGCATGAGTCTGGTAGATTCGGAATCGAGTTGTTGAGGGAACGACGTTAGACACATATCGTGCCAGAGCAGCCGTCGTGGTATCGAGCATCCTGATCCGGGTATAACGGAAGGATGCAGAAAGCCTTTAATATGGGCGATGCTGGTCTGTTTTCTCATCGAACGGCGTGGCCTGCCCGCATTCTTGCCTCTCATGACATGGGAACGAATCATGCGCCGTTCAGACGTGCTTATACCTAATGCACTCTGGTCGATGAACTGCAGCGCCATGCCGGTAGTGTTGAGCTACTCTCGTCGACGTGGACTACCGAGCACGTAAGGAGTACAGGGTCCGAATTTCGGAAGGACCGACAGCACAGCAGGATTTCTTGGTCGCGAGTGCGTAGATGATGATACGACCGTACTCACCTCAACTGACCAAAGAGTGCATTCTGGGGTTTGCAAGCAACAGTGATCCCTACTCGTAGAGTCGTATCTGTCCCTTACGTACCTGACAAGGGTTACTCGTAGCCTGCCTTGCCCCATGTCAATTCACTAGTCCAAAAGGAGAAACCAATATCAGATTGGTCGAGCGGGTGAGACAGGGCAAAGCGCATCGAGCCGAAAATAATTATCAGCTTTTAATTCGTCCATTAACCAGGACCCCTGGCACGTTGGGGGGCGGAACCGAGCGTGGCCACGACCTTCAAGTTTGCTCGATACATGCAAACAAAGGTTGCTGCCTAAGATATAAAAGAGGATGGCCATTCCTTACGGAACTTGTCTCTCCAAACTAATACTCGCCGTGCTTCAATCTACTCAATCGCCACAGCCCCCCCCCCC
>JALHCF010000102.1:192168-220691 GCA_024341135.1 Tolypocladium album
AGGCAAGATGGTGATGCTCCGACTGACCGCCGAGCAGTACAGGAAGCTCCCTATCCTGGTAGATGAGTCGACCTGCTGCGGCAAGACCTATATCATCACAGGCGGTAGCTCTGGCTTGGGCCTGGAGACTGCGCGGCATCTTGTCAAATGCTCGGCCTCGTTCGTTGTCCTCGCCGTGCGGAACCTCACGGCGGGAGAAAACGCAAAAGAGGACATTGAGAAATCGACGGGTCGCAAGGGAGTTGTACAGGTACGTGCGCTGCGAGGTCCAAGAACGATTGCTACCGAAAAGGACTCAGACTCACACATGTCAAAGGTACGGCACCTCGACTTGGCAACCTACGCGTCTACTCAGAGCTTCGTCAAGAAAGTATTCGAAGAACTGGACAGAGTAGATGGCTTCGTTTGCAATGCTGGACTCATGATAGACGAATGGTCAACTTGCGAAGGCATGGAGACTAGTATGTTCGTCAATGTTATAAACACCTTGTTTCTTGGGGCTCTCGTGATGCCCAAGTTAAGCGAGTGTGCACGCAAGTTTGAGATAAAGCCCACTCTCGTCTTTATCGTTAGTGTTCTGGGATACACCGTCAAGGGCGAGATGGACAAAAGCCGCGAAGGAGGTATCTTTGAGGGACTTAACGACCAAAAATCGGCCAATATGGACTCGAGGTAAGAGAACAACTTCCTTCCCAAACACTATGTGGAAGTCCAGGCAGATGGCGGAAGAAATGCGACTAACGCATGGTCAAAATAGGTACGCGCTCACCAAGCTCGTAGAAGAGTGCGCTGTACGCCAGTTTGCGGCCTCGTGCCCCGTGGAGCGAACAGGAGTTGTTGTGACCATGGTTGCCCCTGGCCTCTGCTCGACTGGCTTAGGCCGGGACGTAAGAACTTTCACCAAGATCATGCACGAAGCGGTCCGGGGCATGATGGCGCGAACTGCGGAGGTGGGAAGCCGCACCATCTTGCACGGGTTGGTGGTTGGTGAGAAAGGCCACGGGAAGCTGCTGTCGGGTTGTAAGATCAAGGAGTACTGGGTGCCTGGGTGGCTCACTAATGACGAAGGCCAACGGTTGCAGAAGGATATCTGGAAGGAGCTCGTTGCCAGGCTGGAAGCGGTACAGCCTGGATGCATTTTGCAGCTCTCGTAGACTTGGATTCACTGGAAAGGCTTCCGTACGGATGAATGGATGGGCTGCGGCGGTAATATATGCATGATCTTAGAAGGCCTCTTAGCTTTTAAGGGAGCTATCCTCATAGCCTGCCAAAGGGTATTCCTACTTCGAATCTGGCCTCGCTGTAGGTTTCGCCAAAGCATATCATAAAGCTTGTCAGTACAAGTGTTGTGGTATCACTCGTATTTATTCCAGATGGGCGCCGAACATTGAGACAATGTCAAGGAGCCTTCGCCATCGTCATCTTCTTCACTTTCCTCTTCAGTAACACCTTGTGTGGCACGAATTAAACCCTTCGGCTGGATCTTCTTGGTGGGCCGCTCTCCCTACGAGTGTTAGCACTGGCCGCCGTCTGCCCTAAGCGCTCGCTCCTACAGTTGATCTCTAAATGAAGAGGCTCTATTGCGAAAGGGAAAACTAATTGAAATATGCCCCAGGGCTTATACCTAGTCTTGTAGGGAATATTAACTAGGAGGGGTGCTCGGCGGGGGACATCCAAGTACGATTGTAAGTATTGCTAACCTAGCCCTGACGTTCCGTTTTCAGGGACGATAGATGGAGGGAGGAGCTAGGATTAGAGGCGCTCGAATCTGGCAAGAGGGTGGGGAAACTACGTGAAGCAGGAAGGAGGAAAAGGGATAGATTGGATGGGCGCATGGGAGACTTCAGGTTGGGCGATGAGCAGGATTGACGCATGGGAGACTTGGGACTTGGGAGTGAGTGCTGATAGGCTTTTAACGGGTTGATGGATGAGGCTATCGAGAAATGACTGTTCCTTTTTGCTTTGGGATAAGGTTTGGAGGCTCAGACGAAGCTTGATCTTAATGAGGAAGCTAGATGGAGAGAATCAAAATCAAATTGCTTTTCAGGTCTGGTGTTATGATCTGGCCATAGATGCGTACAATGTCTATGGCAGAAGGAAGGTATGAATAAAGCTAAAGAAGAGAGAGAGAGAGAAAGGGCATACGGGCCCTCCTAGCTAGCTAAATACCCCACGCTACGGGGGGGGTTACATAGATGCCTTAGTCCGCCCACCTATCTAGCTACGATTGGTCATAGACCAATCTATCACATCGGGGGCGACCTGGTTGTAGTGGAAATGTGCTGGGAGGTTGGCAGACAGCACGGGGAAGGAAGGATTGAGTGGCCTGATTGGAAGGCGTGAACAGGGTGTATTTTTTAGCTGGTATGATGGGCTTTTTACACAGCCTCGAAAGAGGGTGCTCGGGGCGGACCATCCCGACGCTCTGACGAGTATAAGCAATCTAACATCGACGCATTGGGAGTAGGGTAGACGGGACGAGACCGAGGCGCTGTAGGCGGAGGTGGAAGTGATAAAGAAGAGTAAGTCGGAGGGGCTTTTTCTCGGTTACCGTGATTAAGTGGTACGGTTTTTCGCCCCTAAGCTCGGATCCCGATAATCACGGTAGATACTAGTGGGTTGGATGTAATATTACTCTAGAATATATTGCCTCGACCTGTAGCGACTATCCTTAGATCCACGAATTAGGAGAAAAAGGCGATATTTTATTTCAAAACCCTTTCTTCCTAACCTTGGAAGACTTTCTAGAGATACAGACATATTACACTAACTAAAAAGCTAATTCCTACTTTAAGTAGTGTACATAACTTTCTTTTTTTTAATATATATCTTAGCTAGGTGCTATTATAATAGCTTATTCTAGAGAATTTCGTAATAGGGAAGTAGTTCTATAACCTCTCTCGAGTAGTTTAAGCTTCCTTATCTAAAAACAAAAGTAGAATTTAAAACTGAATATATACCATTACACTAATTAGCGCCCACACTTAAATTCAACCCAAGAATGTTTGGTAAATCAAGCAGTAAAGTAGTTTCTATGCATTTCCGACTACGAAACTAGGTACATGTTCCAAACTTGGACTGACATCCTGTGCCGCAGTTTGCAGCAGCGGAGCCGCAGTAGCCATACTGACTGCAGCAGTTACCAAATAAAGATCCCTTACAAGTATACCCTTTGTCACCGCCGCATGTGCCATCGGGACTGATAGTGGAGGCGCCAGAGCAGGTCCCGTACGAGGGTTGGCAGCCGCTACCGCAGTTTGCGTCTGCCGAACCACAGTAGCCGTACTGGCTGCAGCAATCACCGAATGCGGACCCTTTGCAAATGTATCCGTTGTTGCTGGCCCCACAGAGGCCGCTGGGCGATACGTTGCCCGACTTGGTTGGCGTGGCGCTAGATGTGGTTGATGTTGAAGACGGTTGAGTACCGCACGTGCCGAACGAGCTTTGGCAACCCGTGTCACAGTTTGCGTCGGCAGAGCCGCAGTAGCCATATTCGCTGCAGCAGTTTCCAAAAGAAGACCCCTTGCAAGTGTACC
Organism: Tolypocladium album; assembly: GCA_024341135.1. Lineage (NCBI taxonomy): Eukaryota > Fungi > Ascomycota > Sordariomycetes > Hypocreales > Ophiocordycipitaceae > Tolypocladium > Tolypocladium album. The sequence continues at coordinate 195,705 of JALHCF010000102.1, forward strand.
CCTTTTTACCACCGCATGTCCCGTCGGGACTGATGGTAGCGGCGCCCGAACACTTGCCATAAACAGATTGGCAACCGCTGCCGCAGTTGGCATCAGCGGAGCCGCAGTACCCGTACTGGCTGCAGCAGTCGCCGAATTGGGAACCCAGGCAGGTGTAGTTGTTGTTGCTGGCTCCGCAGAGACCGCTGGGCGAGACGTTGCTGGTGCTGGTCGGGGTCGAGCCCGACGACGTGGGTGTTCCGCTGGCGCGCTTTCTGTACACACAGTACCGCAGACCTTGCCGCAATTGACAGTCTGAAGGGTTCGTGCTGCTTGCGTTGAAGTGAAGAGTTGGGTTCCAAGACGTCAGCTGGGACGGAGTGACTGCAGACGTGAGCGGGTTAGTTCATGATCTTTTTCACGCGAGGCAGCTGCGAGTTTGACTTGCTTCCATAAATGTACGCGACATAGGCACAAGAGTTGTAATTCAGTGCGGTTCCGTTCTTGGCCGTCTCAGTTTGGAATGTGTCATACACGTTGCAATCGCTCAGGCTGCCAGATGCCAGAGGCAGATCGGTGACCTGCGTGATGGTAGGCGACGTTGAAGTGCCGGTGGCTGATGCGGTGGTGTTGGCCGCCGTCGGCCAGGGCATGAAGGTCGCGCTGGAATAGGTGGTTGCGTTGCAGCTTGCCGGTGGGCTCGAGCCGCGGCATGGATTTATGGTGGCATTGATGCCGCTGATAAGGAACAAGACAAGACAGGAATCAGCGAAGGCTGCTCTTCAACAATGAATGGCGTGCTGTCTCGCAACGCGGCTTTGGTTCAGCTTACCCATAGCCTGGATATGTGGAAATGTCGCCCACCGGCTCCACGCAGTAAGAGTAGCCAAGATACAGATTGCTGCAGTCTGTGCTGTTGATTTCAGGATTCAAAAAGTAAAAGTCGGCCAAGGAGATGCCTTGAGCCACAGTCACCCCTGCGCAGGTGTCACCTTCAACTGTGTGGTGGTACTTGGCGCCTAAATTGGTAGACAACGTGTGTCAGCACTAGCTGTATTCAAAGCTGGACAGCATGGTAATCGAAACACTGGCTAGCTTACAGTTGACATTTGTTCCGGCAACCACATCTGAGGGAACTGGCCTGATCGTGTTGAAAGTTGTTTAGCAATGTATATCTGAATCCATTGTCTTGTGGCCGGTGTGGCCGGGGATGATGGCACGACTTACACGGCAGTTGACGCCGCAGTAGTTGTCACTGCTGTGGTCACAAAACTGGAGTCACCGGGGAAGCTAGGAAATTCGGCACCTATCAGCAATCTCGCCCATGTCATGCCATTTGCCGTAAATAGCCGTGAATGGCTACGTACCTGACGCAGATCTGATATCCCACCAGCTGGTTGAGGTTAGTACACTCGGTGTTAATGTTGGGGTTCCATGATATAAGCTGAACAATGGTAAAGGCGGAGCCGTGCGCCTGGCTGATGCTGTAGCAGGTATCGTTTGCCAGCACAGTGTAGAGGTCGCAGGCATGGGTGATGCACAGCGAAGTTCCTGGGCCGGGGAAGTTGGTACAGTAGCCGGCGAGGTTGTTCGCGGCCAGGAGATAAAAGGTCGACACTTTCTGAGATGTGCTGACGGAGTGGCAGTCGTCTCCAGCCTGAACCGAGTACTGGGATACGCATGCGTAGCCTGACGTCGAAGGACTGGCGGCCCCAGACGTAGTAGTCGTTGAAGAAGCATCGATGGTGGGATACGGCGATTGAGATGTCAGAGGCAGAGAAGTGACGCCGCATCTGAAAAGGACAAGACACGATGAGCGCATCGCAAGTCAGCCACAATCTGTTCACTAGACGGCATTTCACAGCTGGGGTGTAGTGGAGGCTGTTAAGGATTGGAGCACATACGACGAGGTCAGTGAGGTGTAGTTTTGAGCAAGGCCACCATCCCAGCCCAGCGGCGAGTCCAACTGAGCCTGTAAAACGCGGATATTGCAGTCACTGCACAGATGCTCGGTACCAGCAGCAGCCGTATTGTTCTGATAGTCATCGAAGAGTGGCAGGCAGAAATGGCCCGAAGATCTAGAAACGGGACAGAAAAGAGTATCCTGGTTAGCAAAATATTTCAACATGAACACGGAGTTTGCATCAACTCCAAGCATCAAGGGCATAGGCAGGAACTCACGAATCTTTGATACATGAATAGTTATACGTGTATGACAAAAGGTCTGTGATAAAGGTGGGAGGATAGGCGACGCCGTCCAGCACAAGGTGGTCGCTTGAGCAGGCTGAAAGCTGCGTCTGCCGGAAAGACTGCAGGCTGGCTGCGCAGTTGTCGTTACAGAGGTAAGCCAAATCACCGTCCTCGGGAAAGAACTTGCCCTCATAAGTCAAGTAGAGTGTTCCATTGCAGGCAATGGTGTTATTGAACGTGGCGCTTCAACGACGAAGGGTTAGTTGAGCCCTTCTGAGAGAAATAGATTCGAGATATCATCGGTCTTTACCTGCATTGATTGGAGAGTCCGTCAGGTGCGTCGATACTGAGGCCAGCAGAGCCCCCAGAGCTGCCAACGAGTATCTGAGCCGCACCGTGCCTAGCTTGAAGTGCCAGCGTAGCCTGTTGTACAAATTCATAAGCGACATTCTGTTTACTTTGTTACGGTAAATACCGAGAAGCTTGGGGCATTTGGGAGCTATATGCGATGCTCGAAAGCAAGCGTGAAATGCAGTAGAGTGACGCGGAATATGCGCTTCACTTACAACAAAGCAAGACGAGGGGGATGCCGCCCACCGCAGTTGACGTGGCTTCACCATATTCGTCGAACTTGACTTAAAGGCTTGGGTAGTAACAAAAATCCCTTTTCTTCTCCTTCGTCCCGCCGCTCGGGGCCGACATGCAGATATTCAACAATGAAATAAATTGTTGGGGTTGGCAACAATTCTTCGACAAGCACAGGAGATATGGTCAGGTCGCGGAGCCGGACCCACGCGTGATACGTCCCCGACTCACTCGTAGACACATGCTCTTGCCCGCGATAACTTACATAGTATGTGCAAGTCATCATTATCCGGGGCCGGCTAGCATCGTGTTACGGAGTAAGATCAGACACAGCACTTTTACGAGTAGTCGGCTTTGTCGGCATCTTTCGGTGCATATCCTGTCCCGTGCCACGTCGAATGCAACCTCGATGGGCGACCACGACCAACCAACAAGCCTGTTTTGGCAGGCATCACTCAAGCCGGCCAGCCCCTGCGCTAGTGCCGCCACTGGACACGGGCCGGAGCGAATATCTTCTCTTTCAACGCGGCAAACCGGATGGCGTCGTTTCATCTTGACGACATACTCACTTTCAACCGAACAACCGCTAATTTCCGGCGCTGCCGGCGGGGAAGTCGATGACATTCCCTGCTAACAAGCTTGGTACTTGTGTGCATGTGGGTGTTGAACCCTGTTGCGCATGTGTTTGTCCAACCGCGACGGCCTCAGCCGTAATCTCGATGGATGCGATCCGCTCGCCGACATTCGCAACGCGCGATAGGGGCAACCAAACGGAGAAATCACTGTGTTGCCGCTAGATAGTAGTTGGTGGAGAGAGATGGCCCCCTCGTCACCGTGCATGTCCCCATCTGTGCCCTCGTCGGCTCCCGCATGCTCTCATATATGGATGTTACTAGGCTCCCACTCCATTGCTTGTAACATTGCTTGTCGATAGGTGCAAGACGTGTGTCCGTCATGGTCTTCCACGCACTTTCGTTCAAGCTCGCGGGAGCGAGTGTATTGTGTCTTTCCTTGTCACTCGTTGCCTTTGGCTGGCTATCGTCACTTGACTTAAACAATTTTCATCATCACTTGTACAATCGCGATGTAGGAGCCACCGATGATGTGCGCACTACTTACGTCGCAGACGACGGATTCTTGCCGCAGTCGTCCATCTTCAGCCGCGATGACTACAAGTGCAGCAAGGTATGTCATGCCATATTTCGACAAATATTCTTAATTGTTATGCTCAGTTTATTAACGTATTCCATAGGACAAGCCTTGCTCGAACGGAGCATGCTGGTACGTCGTATGAATCGGTGGGCAAGTCGGCAGAATGCTTACTTACGAGGATAGCGGCTCCTATCTTGGTACTTCTGAGGGAACTTGTGGCTACGGTAGGTCCTTGGTGTAGCTTCCATTTGCGTAATTCTTCGACGGAAGTTGACGAAGGAAAATTCACAACATAGGCCTGCCTTACTGTGGATCTGACTGCACGTCAAACTGCAATGCTACGGCGCCATGTGAGTCCCCACGACAGACGCCAGGATGAAAGACAATGTACTTACATCTGAACCCTTCTGTCGCATAGGTGGTGTAAATGCAGCAGTGTCTGGTCAGAAGTGCCCTCTGAATGTGTGCTGTTCCAAATTTGGATTTTGCGGCACAACGACCGACTTTTGGTGAGTTTTGCTTGTCCCAACCAGCGACGATGAGGAAGCGCCAGAATGCAAATTTTGTAATGTCGCCGTGGCTAATGCATCCAACAAAAAAAGCACGGGAGGGTGTCAGAGCAACTGCGACTTGAACCCTGCTCCATCAGGTGCGAAGAATACCAACGGCGCCCTTAACAAAGTCATTGCCTACTACGAAGGATGGTATGTTCTAATAATGCCCAGACACGTTGTATACACTCTCTGCTAACGTAATACTTGGGGTAACAGGTCGGCAACTCGCTCATGCCATACGTTTCCACCCAGCGCCATGCCAATCCAGGCACTGACCCATGTAAACCTGGCCTTTGCCTACATTCAGCCAGATACATTCAAGATCACGCCGATGGATTCGAGCGTGCCAGAAAGCGTCTTTCTGCAGACTGCAAACCTTCGTGGCCTGAAAATCCAGAACCCCGATCTCAAAGTGTTTGTGTCAATCGGAGGATGGACCTTTTCAGACAACGATACCTCTACTCAGCCCGTCTTCGGGGATGTTGCAGGGTCTCAGGCCAACAGGAAAAAGTTTGCCTCAAACCTCGTCAACTTTATGAGAGAGTATGGCTTCGACGGCGTGGACTTGGACTGGGAATACCCTGGCGCCCCGGACCGAGGAGGGCACCAGCAAGACGGCGAGAATTATGTTGAGCTGTTGGCGACGCTACGCAACGAATTTGACGCCTCGGGTCAGACCTACGGCCTCACCTTTACTGCGCCTAGCTCGTACTGGTACCTGCGGTGGTTCAATATAGAGCGAATGGTCACCTACGCTGACTGGGTCAACCTCATGACATACGATCTCCACGGCACCTGGGATCGCACTGATCCTATTGGAAGCATTGTACAGGCACATACCAACCTGACCGAAATAAAGGACGCTGCGAGTCTCTTTTGGAGGAACAGCGTGCCACCAGAGAAGGTCGTTCTTGGACTGGGATTCTACGGACGTTCATTCCAGCTCAAGAACAAGGACTGCACCAAACCTGGCTGTCCGTTTGCTGGGGCTGCCGCAAAGGGAGACTGCACTGGCAACGGCGGCACGTTGGCCTACTTTGAGATCCAGGACATTATCAGCAAAGAGAAGCCTGACGTTGTCTGGGACAAGGAAGATGCCGTCAAGTACATTGTCTACGGTATGCCGCAGCCCCAAAGTTTACCAGAGACAGCTGTCGGTCAGAAGTGGTAAATGCTAACAAACACCGGGATTTTAGGTTCCGACAATGATCAATGGGTCAGCTTTGATGATAAGGACACTTTCAAACAAAAGGTCGAATACGCAAACGACACTGGGTATGGCTGCCCTACCGTATAGAAATATGTTGTAAGAGCACGCCTTCGCTAACCTAATGGGCTTGCTATCCTACTTGTATAGTTTTGGAGGTGTTATGATCTGGAGTATCGATCAGGATACTGATGATTTCGATGCCCTCGGGGGCCTTCTGGGCAGACCCCTCCCAGTCACCATTGACCTTCAAGAGAAGAGCGTCTCGAACGCGGGTTCTTGGTCCAGTCAAAATGGTCAGAAATGCAAAATGACCGACTGCTTGGAAGATAGTGAAAAAGGGTCTTGGGGCCAGGGCTGGGCCATGGCACCCAATGGCGGCGCCTTTAAGGATAGTTGCGGCAGCGGGAAGAACAAATATGTGAGTAACGGGCCATGTATTTTGTGCTCATCAGATTGTTGCAAGCATGCTAGCTGCGTTGTTTCAACGCTGACGACTCCGTTTGCTACAGATTATCTGCCCCATTGATGCGATGCCCAGCTCGTGCACATGGCGAGGCGGCGAGTCTGGCTGCGGATGCCATGGCCAGTGCCATTCGGGAGAGGTCACGCTGTTCCATTCTCAGGACGGGTCTCGAAAGTGTTGCAAGCCTGGCTGGCAGGCTTTCTGTTGCCAGTCCAATACATGGGAGCAGCTCGTTGGTTCCTGCAGCTTCTCAGGTGACGAGAATTGCCCGAGCGGCAAGTCAAAGGTTTCTTGGCGATACGCGTATGACCATACGGGTAAGTGACAGCATGGCGGTTTCACTGACATGACGCCGCGAGTATACGGCTAGCTGACGGGGCGATGAATATTCGGTGTTTTAGAGGTCGGCACTGTCGACCGCGATGAGATATACATCAAGGAGGCATATTGCTGTGACAAGTCGCTAGACGGATGCCACTGGATTGGCAAGGGATCCTGCGACGACAATGAGTGTGCCGAGTAAGTCGCCGCCCGACGCATGCGTTGTACCGTATTTTCTAATGGTTCCCCTTTCTGCAGCTGGGAAATTGAAATGACAACCGATGATCTGGGTCAAAGTTACTCTACCTGCGGCGGTGGCTGGCTCAACAGGAAGAAGGTGCTGTGCTGCAAGCCTCCTGACGGAAGTATCACGCCATTCTTGCCCGTTGAGCTATCTAACATTTTCCCAAATCTACCACCAGCTGGTGACAACCCCGTCTTTGATATTCAGAGTATTCAGTCATACGGCGGTTCCCAAGAAGCTTTTGGGTGGGTACTTATCGATGGACCGCCGTCGGTCGTGTCGAGCTTGTCAAAGCGGGACGGTTCACACGCTGAGTTCATCGACTGCGAGCCATCCAAGAAGCATGACATGAAGACCCATGTCGCTCGGTATGTTTGCACACATACTGGCAATGCTTCTAACTGCGACGATGTGCATCTGGGCGGAGCCCCTGGCACTATTGTGAAGCTGCCTGAGGAATGTGGTTACGCTACCTGGGGCGTGGTTCACGATATCCGCCCTGCCAGTAACCAGACTGTTCAGGGAGAGCTGAAGAAGCGCCATCCTGGTCACCCTGAATTGTATGAGGTCGAGTTTAGCTACGATTTCACCCGTGTCAAGCGAGGCTCTGGCGATGTGTACGTCCGTATTGACTACGGCGACATCCACGACTACTGGGACAAGGTGGTCAAAGCCGCGCCGGTTGATAGCAAGAAGCGAGCCGTGAATGGGAAACTGGACAAGAGATTCTGGAGTACTCTCTCAAAGACATGGAACAACAGTAAGTGGGCATCTATCAAGTCGAGTTTGTTCATTGCTCCCTTGTGAGATGCTCTGACATTTTCTCTGTGCACTTCAGTTCTATCTATGATCCGTACAGAAACCCTCCCTGGGTCGGGAAAGTACACACTTGACATTACAAACAACAAATTCAGCTCTCTCATCTATCAAAAGGATGGGTCTAGTAGCTGCGGCAACGGCGGATGGCTGTCAGTCGCCCTGTCGGGAACGGCGAAAAGCTCTCTCCGCTGGGGATTCAGCATGGTCGGCACCATCTCGCCAACCTTGGATTTCTCGGAAGCCTATGGCTACTTTGACAGTGAATTGCTCCTGGACGGGACTCTCTCCGTCGATGGTAAGGGGGCCCTCAACATTAGTGGGAGCACCAAGACAGTTTCGCTCTTCAACTCGGACATTAGCAAGTTTGCCTTTAGCCACCCAGGGTATGCACTGCATCCGCACCCTTTCCGAACATAACGGCCCCTTTGACAGGCACAACTGACACTCCTCACACAGCATTGTGTCTTTCTCGCCGAAGATGAATGTAGACGTTGCCATGTCCGGCTCAGGTTCAATTGATGGGTGAGTCTCGTGGCAACTTGCCGTCGCGTACGGCCTGTATGACGCTTTCACTTATCATCTCCCGCTATAGGAAATTTACAGTTGACTTCAAGGCCATGACCGACGGCAAGGTCAACGTCAATTCCCCTGGCCTCGGTGATCTTGACGGTGGCATGGAGGAATATACCTACAGTAACGCCTTTAGCGGCAAGGTTTCAGGCTCTACATCGGGCTCTCAAGGCACAATTTTGGGTGGTAAGTATAATACAACAGCCTTGTATTCGATATTGTCCTGGCTTCTGAAACATTCTGCTTGTAACAGTTCGGATGAGTCCCCGCTCATGGATAGACGTCGAGGTGTACAACTTTGGAACCACTCTTGAGGCTGGCAAGATTCAGTTCTCCGCGCAACTGCCTCATCAAGTTCGAGTCAACACAAACGGAGGCAAACTGCAGGTCACAGATGCGTAAGTTGTACTTTAGTTGCAGTCTTGGTTACCGGCGTTTTCCGCGCGTGTTCCAGTTGTGTTGTCGATCTCTAACTGCAACCAGATCCGAGAAAGTTGTTGCTGAAGCGTACTCGGTTGCCATCTCCAACTGGGAGAATGGCGACGGCGCCGCACAGCTCCTTGGCCACAACCAGTCCCCTGCAGTCCTGTACAGCGGCGCTGGAGATGGGCCACCTGATAGGAAGCCGCCTAATTGGAACGGCCACTCCGTCTTGTCCGGAGATTTAATTGGCTGCTCGACGTCGAAGAAGCTCAAGTGTTCGACGCTGGGCAACATGTCCATCTGGGACCCTAATATCTTGATTGATCCGGATACGGGGTCGACATACGAGAGAAGAAGCCTCCTTGACACTCTGAATTTCTCGACGGAGGAATTGAAGGAGCTCGATGCTCGAGGTACCGGCTCAACCAGACCCTACACAGTCACTACCCCATCCGGGACCACCTTTGTCATTACATCTCACACGGTAAGAGCATGATCGCTTCTCTCATCGCATCTAGATCAACATCTTCTGACAGATGATATGATAGTATCCAAATGGACAAAACGGAGCGTACCTCATCCTGAAGAACCCCAATGCTGGATACTGGACCCTGATTGATGCGGGTGACTGTGAAAATAGCGAATTCACAGAAAATGGTGATCCTAACTTGGAGAAGTTTGTCACCGAGCACATCATGGAGCTAAGCTACATGGCTGAGTTGTTGGAGTTCTCGATGGCTGGCTTCTCATCCCGCTCAGATGGCAGTGTATACCAGTGCGTACCCGTGCCCCGAAAAATCAATGCTCTTTTGTCCTTCCGAAATTGTGCTTGGCGACTAACCAAAGGCACCCTGCCGATTTGCAATAGGGCCAGTACAAAGACAGTCGGCTCATCATTCCTCGACGCAAACAGCTATCTGCAAAGGCCATGGAACCAGTGGGCGCCCAATAACCCCAGCACAACGACTCCTCTAGATGATTTGTGGACCGCCTTTGGCGACACCAACAACCCCGACCACTTTGTCAACGCCGAATCAGCCTTCAACGGTCTCAAAATGCGAGTATGGCGCGGCCAAGCTCCATTCGGTGAGGGCACCATCCAAGAAAACATGTGGCTGGACACATCGGAGGAAAACGGATTCAACTACGCGACTGAGTTCACCGGTGCCATCCGAAATGTCATCGGCCTCTTCAAATACCTCAATGCGCAAACAGTCAACACCAACCTAGCCGACGTTTACAACTCGGTTCTGGACATCCTGGAGCATTTTGACAGCGCAGTTAACGCCCTGACCAGTCACACCATCAACATGGCCGAGATGCACGAGGAGTTGTTCCACAACGTGGTGGTACCGCGCCTGGAGAGCGTTGAGCTGTGGGTTGAGCGCCAGATTCAGCGGCTCACCGCAGCGTGGGAACAAGTCCAGTCGCAACCCATGTCTTCGTCTAGAGCAGAGGAGGTCGCCATGATTCTGGCGGCTCTGGAGGAACTCAAGAAAGATGCTGAGAAAAGTATATTGTTTGACGTGTCGCGATTGCGTGGGCTGAGCTGATGCTCGCGGGGCTGGAAGAGCATTGTGGTCTGCGTAGCTGCTTTGGGAGTCTAAGTGGTTGTGATGTAAACATGTCTGCCTAAATGTACTTACATAGCTTGACCACATATGGGAGGGAAACCAAAAACACAATCCCTCATAAGTGGCACACGGACAGCCGTCGGCACGAGTGTGCTGCTGCAAGCATTGTGGCAAAATGGGCGGCGCATGAAACTTGGTAGCACATGGAAGCACGCGTACATGTAGCTAATGTGCCCTATATCCTGACGAGGTGCTGTGTGCTACCGCCGGTGCGCGAGTAGCAGTTTTTCCTTCTTTTCCCTTCCCTTTTCGTTTCCTTATGTATGGAGGAAGACCCTGAAAGTATGGTCACGACTTTGTGCGTGCACGTCTGTACATGTGTTGAACATATCAGAGGCTAGGTGCTGTAAGAAGACATTATGGCCGCACATGTTGCGTGTTGTTACACGCTGGGGCATAGATCTGCGAATGAAATGTGTATGATTACGTTACTCCGTAGATACATAAGGTACGTTATACGGAGTACATATAAATGCATACACATACATAAGAATATGCCGCTGTTCGTTCCAAGAAAGGAGACCAATGACCCTTGCAGTCGGGTGGATCGGGTGCCTGAACCGTGCCGTGAAAGCCGCCTGGTGGGACCTGACGGGACCTTAAAAGGCGCCACATGCGCTGACGCCAGCAGCCAGCCCACTGCGGGGAGCTTCTCCCTTCCGCCCTCCATTGTTCCAAGTAGCCAGCAGCTGCGCAGAACATCGCAGGAGCCAACTCATCTACACATTACGCCGTCGACAAGCAACCATGGCAGAAGACGACATTGTCCACCTGGACGGCATCAGGCGAACGCTGGAGGAGCTCGGCGTGGACCACAAGAGTCTCGTCAACTCACACAACCCGTCAGGCAAAGTCATTCCCTTCATGATCAACGACGAGATGCGCTCGCTATACAAGCGTGCCACGGAGGACAAGGAATCCCTGTCTCCCGTAGAGCAGAACCGCGTCCTGGGCAGGATGCCGCCGGAGGACGAGGAGCGGCTGTGCCAGAAGCGCTTGGGCTACTCGCGCCAGGAACTTCACGACAAGGCGCGTAACCACCCGGACGATCTGACGAGCCAGGAGTGCGATATGATTGTCCACGGCTTCGACTACGACTGGCGGAAGGGGGGTAATAGGGTAATCAACCTCGAGAGGATGAAGGCCCTGTCCCGCGAGGACCGCGCGCTAGTCAACACGGCCCGCAGCGAGCTACGGGACGTAGCCTTCATAAAGGCATCGGCCAAGGGCGAAGAGTATAGCAACGCTAGGTCCGCAGAGGCCCGTAGGATGCGCGATACAATTAAGGCAGCGCGCAACGCCCCTCGCGCCAAGTGGCTCGAGGAACTGGCCGAGGAGAAGCTGCAGCGGTGGGGGTTCGTGGTGATGCGCACCGCCGACAACGATATCTGCGATGCGCGAGCGTGGCGGGACCTACAGGGCTACTACGGTCGCGAGTGCGAGCGTGTTTTCAAGTACTGGAACTGGAAACGTCATGCGGACTCGGACCTCTCGCAGACGCACGAGAGCGTGTTTATGTGGGAGCCCGCGCTAGACGGGGCGTCTACGGATACGTTACGCGCCTGGTTTAAAGCTAAGAGAGACGAACTGCCCGAGGGAGTAAGACGGGACTGTTTTCTGGTCGCGGATGAGGAAACTCTTGCAAATGAAAGCATTCTTAACGCCAGCAAGCCGCCTAATCCGCAGGAGAGAAACGGTATTACGCTACGCGCGGTGGACCCGGATTACGATGCTACAAAGGCGCCCTCGACGGTGGACTATGGCTACGACTCGACGCGCGAGCCCATCACGGAGGCTGATCTAGAGGGCTTCGCAGGCGAGATTAGGGTCCCGGTGCATAAGGTGTTTGATTGGCTATATTATACGCTAGCGAAGGATAAAGAGTCGTGGGAGGATAGGTATAAGCAGACGACGCAGGGGAAGCCGAAGGCGGTGTTTCCGTATTGGCCGTATCCAGAGTATTAGACGGTGAAATAGAAGCCGAGTTTAATAACGCTGTATCTTAACTTACTGTGCAGTTCTTGTTTGTGCAATGGTCCAGTGGCACAGGCGTTTTGTTAGGCCGGTTCTGACAAGATTGTGCAGCCAATGACCGGTAGTCTTATCGTTGCTCTATGCCTTGGGTCTTTCGTTCGTCCTCGACAAAGCAAGAAACACCTTAACGTTACTAACTAAATAATAGATCATAAGAACTTAAGCTGGACCGCATGCTACGAAGACACCTGCAATACGTACCTTTCGGAGAAGTAAGGTAGCGGATAGTTCCCCTAAAAGCCTAAGGGAAACAAAAACCTTGCGGCCACAACGAGAACTACAATCTAGCAAGTCCTCCCCATCACTCTCTTGGGGAGCCAGATGCCTACTGTGGGGCTCGCAGCAAGCCATGTGGCGCTTGGATGACAATATCCAGGTACCTACAGAGGCACCATCGCCTAACACGTCGAGACTAATGTTAATGGAGAAGGCGGCGCAAAGGGACCGCCGGCCCGATGGTTGCTGTATAGTGCAAAGAGTTGTGTCTTCTGGTTCCGTGCGACTGAGTCATGTAAAAGGTTTGGCCAAGATACAGGGGAAGCTTCAACGCTCACACAGGATCAATGGTGCCTGTGACGTGTCTGTGTAGCCATCAATTGCCCGCGAGGATGGCCAAGAGCTCCCTACCGGTTGAACTTAGCCTTTATAATCAGCGCTTTATACAGTACTTATACTTCTTTGTTCTTTCTTCAACAGACAACTACGTTATTGCCACTGGAATTCCTCGCATCACCGACGAGTTTCACAGCCTGAACAATGTTAGATGGTACGACTCCGCCTATATTCTTACGGGGTCGTCGTTTCAGCTGCTCTTTGGCAAGTTTTACACCTTGTAGAGCGTCAAGTGGGTTTTCATCTGCGTCACTGGCATCTTTGAGATGGGTAGTCTCATCTGCGCCGTTTCCCAACAGCACGATTCTGATCTTCGGGCGGGCCGTTGCTGGCGTCGGCTCGGCTGGAAGCTGGAGAAGAGAACAATCTAAGGCGGCATCATTGGCAGCATGTGGGGGATCTTCTCCGTTGCCGGACCGCTCTTCGGTGGTGTCTTGACCGACCATTTGTCCTGGAGATGGTGCTTCTACATGAATCTCCCAGTTGGCGTTGTATCGGTCCTGGTCATCTTCGTGCTGTTCTCCGACCCGCAGCGAAAAAGGGAGCCGCGACAGGTGGTGCGGCAGCTGGATCCCTCCGGCACCATCACCTTTTTGCCCGCCGTCATGTCCCTGCTCCTAGCTCTCCGCTGGGGCGGCTCAAAGTATTCGTGGGGCAGCTCGCGCGTGATTTCGCTCCTCTTGCTGTGTGTTCCACTCATGATTGCCTTCTTGTACGTGCAGTACAAGATGCAAAATGTGGCCACAGTGCCACCGCGAACCATGAGAAAACACACCGTCTGGTCGTCGATCCCGCGACCTAGTAATTACCTGGTGAGTTACATCCCCAACCCGCTTAGCTGCATGAGCGGGGTTGTCAACACCGATCGCGACACGTTGCATGGGGTGCGTTGTCAAACCCCCTCACGAGCATCGCCATATTTATTTGACATCTTCACACGGAAGTAACCTGAAGATATGGAGGGATTAAGTGCCTTAACCACGGTTGTTTCAGTCCTACAAACTGCAGGACAGGTAATATCCTATATCAAAGCTGTCAAAGGCGCCGGCGTGGAGCGGCAGAAACTGCTCGTTGAACTGGTCCGAACCAGAGGCTTGCTTACTACCTTGAAAGATGTAGGTGAGGCGGTTGAGAATGACGAATGGTCCCTGGCGCTTCAGGGCTCGATCAGGCACGATGGGCCTGCACACGAGTTCAAGGTGCTTTTGGAAGAGATGATAAAGGAGATGGCAATCGTGAAGGCTCCAAAGGAGATGGAAGCGACTACGGTAATGCAGGAGACTGCATTGCATTCGGAATCGAATATTTCAAAGCTTCTACGCCGTTGTCAGAAAAAAAATCCCTCGAGTTCTTCTTCCTCAATTGCACATGCCAAGAGCCCGGATGGCGCCCATGAACCTGCTCTATCTCATGGCAGTCATACGCAATACACAATCGGGATCAAGATCAGCGGTGCTCTACAAGACCTCAAATGGCCGTTCTCTCAAGCCCGTCAAAAAGAGTTGCTCGCCAAGCTCGAACGCATAAAGACGCATTTCCTAGTGGTTCTTACCGCCGACAACGTCCGACTATCTAAATTGATAAAAGAGCAAGTTCAAAAAATCGACGACAAAGTTGATAACATCCAGGACGATACTAGAGCCATACGTGAATATCATGATGGCTCTAAAAAATGGACACTCGAGCAGCAGCGTATCTTCCAATCAATATCCATCCTAAAGCCTTCGGTGGATATTTCCGATAGCTGGCTGCAACAGCTCAAACAAGGGGCCAACTGGCTCCTAGTCAACGAGACATTTCGCCGGTGGTACACAACCGGTGGCACCTTGCTTCTTAGTGGGCAAGTAGGCAGTGGCAAGACAAGCATTTGTCGCGTTGTTGAAGAGTATCTCCAGTCTCCTGGTGATCCTAATACTTCTGGCGTCTTTGTGGTGGCCATTTACAGCTCATCTTTCGAACGACTCACACGAAGCAGCCTCAGTTTACAAGTTATGCTGGCTTATATCGTCGAGCAAATGTTACGCGTGCGTCCACAGTTCCAAAAGTACTACAACAAACTTATGCTTACCGGCCGGGGACCGTTGGAAGTCGCCGACGCGCTCCGGATTATACACCGCGCGAGACAGGACTTCCAGCACTTTTATATTATGCTGGATGCGCTTAACGAATACGCCCCAGAACAAATACGAGAGCTCGTCGAGACGCTAACTAGTCTCCGCTCTCCACCGAGAATGTTTACAACGTCGCGACCTGGACCATGGAGCCAGTATTTTTCCGATACCATTGACATCTCGGAGGCGTATAGCGCATCCCACCTGGAGTCGTATATAAGTCGCACCTTGAGGGAGCGCGCATCTGGTTATTTAGCACAATTGTTCGCCCGGGATCCGGTCGAATTTGAACAGCTTGTGGGAACGATTGCCGCACAGAGCAAGGGAACGTGCGTGAATAAAAACTACCCTAAATACTTCTGAAACGGTTCTAGTTACTAACTTACTTATAGAATCGTCATAGCAGAAATACTTATACGCGACACAATCGAACACGGCGATACATTAACATGTCAAGGTATTATTAAACGAATTATAGAGAGGTGTCACGATGCGAGCATCGATCCTCGTGTGGTAGAGTTATTGCCAGAACCTTGAAGGGCGGCTTGTGGCGCACGAATAAGCGGGCCCTACTGTTGCTATCGGGGGTCGGTTGGCAGGGGAGGGTTAGGCGGCAGTCCCGGTGAATGGAAACTACTTAACGGAGTGAGAACTGTGTGCGCACTTCACGGAGGCGAGTGATGCCGGAGCGCGTGTGATGTCGCATCTACCTCTCCGTATTCGTACTCGCGAGACATGCTGCCTCTCTTTCGCTGGCCTCACCTGTATATAATGCCCTAGGAGATGGGAAGATTCATGTTGGAGAGTGTCCTCTAGCACACACAAATCGTCCAGCTCCGAGGTAAGAAGCCAATCCCCCACAGGGCGGCACTGTTTCTTACAGGGATCCCAGTGGGTAACGTTATATCAACTGCAGTCATCTTTTCTTTTCCAATTGGACATTTTCGTGCTGCTCGCAGCGTCGCAGCGTGAGTCACGTGTCCGGATTGTCATTGCGGACCATCTTTGGTGTAAGCAGTTCCATCCGGCACCCCTGCACACTCGTACAGTAGCAGTCATCCTTCACCACGCATCTCACTCCATTGTCGGCGAGCGAGCGGGCGCGTGTCTTTCGAACCAGGACCACAGGAAGCATGCGGTTGGTGTCAATTGCAGCGGCGGCGCTCGCGCTGACCCCGTGGGCTCTCTGCGCTGAGCAGCAGCGGCTCTCCAACGCGCTGAATTGGCCGGCGACGGCGCCTCACTCCGCAGCCGCCCCCACGTACCGTGATGAGCTCATCAGCCTGCACAAGTCGCTTGTCTCCATTGAGTCCATAACCGGTAACGAAAACGCGATCGACAGCTTCCTGGTCATCTACCTCACGGAGAGAGGCTACACGGTGGACCTCCAATTCGTGGGGCGAAAAGATGGCACGCCCGATGGGAGGGAGCGCTTGAACGTCATTGCCTGGCACGGCGCGAGAAGACCCAACCCCAAGGTCATCGTGTCGAGTCACATAGACGTGGTGCCGCCGCACATCCCCTACGGCATCGAGCCCGGCGAGATCACCCGAGACACCAGGATCAAGGGCCGCGGGTCGGTCGACGCCAAGGCCTCCGTCGCCGCCATGATCGTGGCCTTGGAGCAGCTGCTTGCTGCCAAGACCGTCAACAGCGAGGACGTGATGCTGCTGTTCGTCGTGGGCGAGGAGGTCGCCGGCGATGGCATGCGCACCTTTAGCAACTCTCTCGCCGAAATGGACCCGCCGCCGCGCTTCGACGCCGTCATCTTCGGCGAGCCGACGGAGAACAAGCTCGCGTGCGGCCACAAGGGTGGCCTCTTCTGCGACGTGACGGCTCGCGGCGTGCCGGGCCACAGCGGCTACCCTTGGCTCGGCAAGTCGGCCAACGAACTCATGGTTCGCGCCATGGCTCGTATCCTCGACACAGATCTCGGCAGCTCGGATCTCTTTGGCAACACGACGTTCAACATCGGCCGCTTCGAAGGCGGGATCGCGGGCAATGTAATTCCCGAGCATGCCTTTGTCAAGATGGCTGCGCGCGTGGCCATTGGCCCGGAAGCTGATGGGCACAAGATTGTGCATCGCAAGATCCAGGCGATTCTCGACGACATTGATGATGAGGCGTTCACTTTCGAGTGCACCCACGGATACGGTTCCGTGAAGACCAACTGCGACGTGCCTGGTAAGGACCTTTTCTGTCCACATCACTCTTAAGAAGGAGATGCAGATGAGGGGACTACCTTAGGTTCGCTAACAAGATCTAGACTTTGAAACCATCGTCGTCAATTATGGTACCGACATCCCCAACCTCAAGGGAAACCACACAAGATATCTCTACGGCCCGGGAAATATCCTTGTCGCACATGGCGCACAGGAGAACGTGACTGTCGGCGACCTGGAGACTGCGGTGGAAGGATACCAGAAACTGATCCTGCATGCCCTGAAGCAATGACACAATGAATGCATGCCTGCTCTTCGCGTCCAGTTGGCTGGATACTTCACTTTCCAGTAGTCTATCTAATATAATGGCGCTTGTCGCTTTTTATGTACAGTATCTTCCGATCAAATATCCCGGCGCACTCCCATCACGCATTACCCACCACCTTGGCCCATCTCTCTGGCATCAGCTTGGAAAAGTCAAAGGTACCGTCCGCGCTCTTCTCAACGGCTCCCTTTTCCGTCACGACGGCGTCGATGAGTTCGGCAGGAGTGACATCAAAAGCCGGGTTCCAGACGCCGACGCGTTGATCCGCCGTTGCAACTCTGACCTTGGTGCTCTCGTCGACGCTGCCGTCGGGCTTGATGACGGCACCAGTGACTTGCGTGAGCTCCTGTGACTTGCGCTCCTCGATCTTGATGCCGTCGCCCGTCTCCGTTTGGAGGTCGATGCTCGTCGTTGGCGCGGCGACGATGAATTTGATGCCGTGGTGCCGGGCCAGCACTGCGAGCTGGTAGGTGCCGATCTTGTTGGCCGTGTCGCCGTTCCGTACGACGCGGTCGGCGCCGACGATGACGGCAGCGATGTTCATCTCGCGACCCCGCGTGCGGAAAAGAGAAGCCGCCATGGAGTCTGTGACGAGAGTGCTGGGGATGCCCTCGTAGACGAGCTCAAAGGCGGTCAGACGGCTACCTTGGTTGTACGGGCGCGTCTCGGTGCAGAAGGCATGGCGCAGCAGGCCTTTGGAGTGGAGGGTGCGGATGATTCCCAGTGCTGTGCCGTGGCCGGAGGTGGCGAGCGAACCCGTGTTGCAATGCGTCAAGACGGAGATAGTCTTGTCGGGCGAAGCGCCGGCCTTTGAACGCAGCCACTCCGCGCCAAAGTCGCCAATGGCCAGGTTCGTCTGCAGGTCCTTTTCGAAGATCTTCTCGGCCTCGCCAATGAAGCCCTGGACGACGGAGTCCTTGCTGTCGCCGGAGGTCCGTATCCGCGCCTTGAGCTGGTCGATGGCGTTGGTGAGGTCGACGGCGGTCGGACGGCTGGTCTTGAGGTAGTCGAGCGCCTCGTCGATGTGCGCGATGGTCTCCTGCGCCGAAGTGCCCGGAACGGGGCCATTGTGCAGCTCGACGGCGAGGCCGAGGGAGGCAACGATGGCAATTGCCGGGGCACCGCGGACGCGCATCGTGGCGATGCTGTCAAAGGCCTCTTCTCGGGTCGTGACGGCGTCGTAGTGAAACTCGTGGGGGAGGCGGAGCTGATCGAGGACCTCGAGCCTGCCCCGCGAGTACTTGACGGCCTGGAGGGTAGACATTGTCGCGGTGGCAGCAGACTGATGAGCGCGATGCTGACGAGGTAAACCGTTGTGGTCCGCTGTCGTCGCCGTCTCAGCGTCTGGTGACTGAAGAACGAAGCCTGGGTACCTAAGCGAATTCAATGAGATGCCCCTCTAAATCTTTCTGCCACCCCGCCACCGTCCCACGTGGGGGCGATGGCGTCACGGCAGCTTCAGCGCTCTCACCGCCTTGGGCTGCCCCCCTGCCAGATCCGCCATTCCCTCTCAGGTGCTCCCCCTGCCGCGGAGAATAGCGGCTCCGTCCCAGAGCTGCGGCCAGGCCAGGGGTCCCGCAAGTGCTGCCAGCTGTCGCAACCCGCAACTCGCAACACCACCTCACCTCCTCTTCCTATCCGCGCCACCTCACGAGCAGCACCGATAGCGCAGCGATGCCAATGGCAGAGGCGCGGTGCTTGCCATGGAACAGCAGTTGTCGACGTCCAAGGTGACGGGTGAGTGCAGATGCACCTGGAACCGGTGCCCAGCTCCCGACAGCTTGTCCACTGACCCTCCTCATAGTCGAGTACTTCGATCCCCACAATGTCTATAAGCTGCTGTCGCCAGGGCTAGTCCCTCGATTGCCGCTGCGAAACCTGCATTGGCAGTCCCATGCCGGACCCTTGCGGTCCATCGACACTCTCCACGTCGAGTTGGTTCAAGGCGGAGGGGACAGCTCGGCAGCATCGCCCGCGCCGACCCTTCGCCAGTCCGACAGCACGTCGCGCGACGATGGATTCCAGACACAGCAGGTTGGCGGCCACGTCGGCTCGACCGACACCGTCGATGCGCAACCCCTGCCCTCGAAAGCCACAGGTAGCCAGCGGCGCCACCAGATCCCGGGATTGCGTCGCACCCCCTACCTCAAGGTTCTGCTCGTGCGATGCGACGACAACGATTCATACAAGAGCACGGTCCGCTCAGAGGTGCGCGAGTGGATCAAGACGCACACGCCGCCTTCGGCAAGCTCCAAGAAGGCCAGCAATCAGGAGAAGCATGACGCCTTCGAGTGGTTGATTCTGCACGTCGTCCTTCCCAACACGGCGGCGGCGACTCAGCCCAGGAGTGGGAGCAGCAAGATCGATGGCAGCACCCAGGACAAGGGCTCGTCTCGATGGCGGACTGGATCCACACCGTTGATGGAAAAGTTTCGCTCCGACTTCAACTCATCGACCAAGGGCTCCATGGACCGCGTGGCGCAGATCCGCATCGGTATCAACGACGTGCCCTATGACGCGCTCCCACGTGTCGTTCCTGCTGTGCCGTCGGGCTACTCAGAAACGGAGCAAGACGCCGAAAATGCTTGGAACGATACCATGGGAAAGTTCAAGAGCCTGATCCTGAGCTCGTTTGATCAGAGGGTTACCCAGTATGAGGAGGACATCAAAGAGAAAGATGCCCAACGGAGCTTGCCAGGCTGGAATTTTTGCACCTTTTTCATTCTCAAAGAAGGCCTTGCGAGGGGCTTTGAGAGTGTGGGCTTGGTGGAGGACGCTTTGGTTGGGTATGATGAGCTCAACGTGGGCTTGGACTCCGTGATTCACGAACAGGCTACGACTGGTTCACCGGAGAGTCATGGCGGCGCTATGCTCAGCTACACAGAGGAACTCAGAAAAGTTGCTGCGAAGGCACTCGCGGATGCGTCCGGAGAGGATGGCGATGGCGATGGCCAGGCAGAAGATTTGCAATCCACGGAAACGACGAAAGACCAGTCCGACGACATCATCATTAGCTCGACAAAGAAGGCGTACCGCGACATGATCCTGGCCAACAAGGTGTCGGTGTTTGACTTTCGATGCTACATATTTGCTCGACAGGTTTCCCTTCTTCTCAGATTGGGCAACGTTTGGTCCACGCGCGAGGAGCTGATGGTGAAGCTGAGGGATCAGCAAAACTCCGTCTTGCACGGGGTCGCTCCGTTGGCTCCTCCTTCTAGCCCCGAAGCTGAGCCCGAGAACTTGAGTATGCTGGCCGAGATATGTCGGCGAACTTTGGAATTTATTCCTGCCATATCGCAGGTCATGCGCCAGGACATTGTGTCTGCTGCAACTATTGGTCTGAAAGCGGATGGGATGGAGTCTGAACCCTCGAGCCTCGAACCCGTGCTGTCTGAGACTGTGGACAATATGGTGTCTTCCTTTTCCTTCTCCATTGCTCAGCAGATCTTGGCCCAGACATCAACCAGAGCACTACCCATCCCGCCCACCACCATCAGCGGAGAGGGCCAGGAGCCAAAGTCATCCATGCCAGAGCCAAAGACCATGATGCATCCTGCGAGGAGCTCTTCCCTTTTTACACAGCAGGCGCCTCGACCCCCGCCAAGCCCTGGGTTCTTCCCTGGCCCTGGCCGACGAGCCAGCGCCTCCGAAGCGGAAACGCAAAACTCCAAGTTCCTGAAGATGGGACTGGAGGAATTGTCTGCACGGCGTGCAGAGCTTTATCTGCTGTCAAGAAGCCTCCTGGACGGCTTGGGCAGGAAGCGCGGCTGGTCCAATGGCTGGGACGAGGCCCCCATGGTTGGCGAATCTCGCGTTGATGAAATGGACGAAGTTAGCCTTGACGACGGTCCTGCATCTGCAAAAAGCGTGATCGCCACCCCGAGCGCTTCTTTTTCCGCGGCTGGCATTGAGAGTCAGATTTTACGCACTGCCACGGACAATGTCGATGATTTCTACCGGCTCTATGAGATTCTGACGGACAAAGCCTTGCAGCACTACTCAGTAGCGAGCCATGTCCACGCCGTCCAGACTTGCCTCGCAGACTTGGCTATTCTCAAAGTCCACATGAAAGACTACCGGGTCGCGGCGGGCTACTTCGGCCAGGCAACGCCCTTCTTTGGACAAAATGGCTGGAGCTCACTGGAGTTGTCTATGCTAGTCATGTACTCGCAGTGTCTGAGTGAGCTGCAAGCCAAAGATGATTATGTCCGTGTAGCCCTCACGCTACTCGTTAAGGCATGTGCAGCAGAGAAGGAGTTGCTGCACGAAAAATCGACAGTGCTCCTGGGAAGACGGAGGACAGCCGTTCCGGACATGTCGCCGCTGCAGGGAGTTGTGGGGAAGCTCTCGAGTCTGGCGAGGACACTTCCAACTGAAGTCAAGGTCCCGCTGGCGAATTTCTTCACCAGAATCCAGCTGGCCGGGCCACCTGAGTACCACGACAGGCGTGATACTTGCTCTCTATCCATTACGCTGCACAGCCTACTGCCCGAGGAGATCACCATCGATGCTGCGGGGATTAAATTAACATGTACCGATGGCGGGCCGTGCAGAGAGCTTGTGTTCGAAAACAAGGGGCAAACTGTACTGACTCCGGGCAAGAATACAATTACAGTCGATTGCAACGTGAGTGACCTGGCGAACAAGGTATGCAGAGCACTGCTAACAAGAGCCAGTCTGTCGTCCCCGGGACATTCGCAATTCGCCATCTCGGGCTGTCGTCAAGCAACCTGTTCCTGCACTACGACCGGGATGTAAATCAACCGGTGCCACCAACGACAGACATATTCAAAGACCCGCATGCCAGACTGTTCCAGCGCACAGGTGCTCTTGATGTCCGCGTCAGCGCGACCAAGCACATATGCCTAGACAAGAACAACTCGCTGGACCTAGAACTCTCTACGGGGTGGAATACTCTAAAGTCCTGTGAAGTCCGCGTGCGACCTGCGACGGGCGGACTCCGACTGCTGACGACCGAGGCAAAATTCGTGGCTTCGTCCGCAGAATTTGCAAAGCCTCCCGAGCCTGGGGCATTCTTCTTTGGTCCGATGGCTGAAGAAACGTCCGTGACTTTGCGCTTTCCGTACTCTGTCGAACAGGACCTCCCGGATGTGCTGGCAAGGCTCGAGGTTACGTACGTGACGGCTTCGGACGAGACGTTTTATCTCGGCAAATCGTTGACGGTGCCTGTCTCTCTAGCCGTGGGGGTCAACGTCCAAGACGTCTTCAAGCACCACGCGTTATTCTCGCGGTTCAACGTGTCTACGGCAAGCTCGAGTCCGCTTCGCTTGCACAAAAGCGAGCTGCTTGAGTCCGACCTCTTTGAGCCCTCCTTTGGCGTACCTCCCACAAACACAATTACCGTCTTCCCGAAGCAACCTGCATGCTTACTGTACAAGGTGAAGAGGAAGGCAGGATCTAAGCCCGCAGACCGAGCGGGAAAGACCATGTACCTGAAATTGCATTACAGTGTCCTGCAAACTGAGGTCGAGGAGCTGATCACGATGTCTGTCAGGGAAAGCCTGAGCCTTACACCGCTGCGGCAGTACGCTATGCTCGCTGAGACGCAAGTTTTGAACGAAGTGAGGAAGGGGCTGCAGGTTCAGGACCTCGAGCGAACGGCGTTATTGGGAGAAATCTCTACGGCATTCCTGGAGGGTGTTCCTTGGGAGAGACTCTTCCAAGGGCTGGGAACAATGCCAGGGTCTAATGAAGATGCTTCGACGCGGCTGTCTGAGCACCTCAACTCGTGGCGAAAAAGCCAACCCTCGGTGACCATCCCGGCTTCCTCGGTGTCCGAGCCGTGCTCCATCCTCATTCCAGTGGAGATTCCGGCCCTGTCAGTGGTGCACACCGTGGACATGCGTTTGCAGGCTTCTGTTGCCAGCCCGCTCGACGACTCGAGTGACACGACGCCAATCGTGAGCGTGAACCAGATGCTCCCGACGACCCTGCACCTCCGGTGGACACGGGCCTGGGACACGGACACATCACACCGGGATGATCAAGAGTTCAGCTACGAAGTCACGGCGCCGGCAGACACCTGGCTCATCGGCGGCCGCCGAAAGGGCCACTTCGTCATCCCCGGCTCGCCAGCGTCGTCGTCGACGCCCGAGACGGAAGCCGAGGTCCCGCTGATCCTGATACCGCAGCGCGAGGGCTGGCTGCCGTACCCGACAGTCGACATCCGCGAGATCGTGAGGACTGGCGGCGAGGAGGCGACGCAGGCGTGCGAGGTGGACTGGCGGAACCTGGGGGAGACGGTACGCGTGGTGAGCGAGAGGAGGGCCGTGACGGTGAGCCTTGACGCAAGCGGGCCGGGAGGCGGGCCGCTGGTCTTCGAGAGCGAGGGGCTGGGGACGGAAGAGAGGAGGATAGTTGCGTGAGAGCATAGCCAGTCAATCTACTCGTACTCTACTTTTGGCGGTGCGCAGGAGGGCTTTCAGTGTCGCCAACTGTGAGCCCTGGGAACATCCGACCGCCCACTTGGAGCGTACAACGGCCGGCTAGGCTCAAGACTACTAATTTCAGGTGATCTGCTTCCTTTCACCGTCGCTCATTGCATTTCCGCACGCTCGATTCGAACAGTCGGTGATGCGGACGCACGCGCGCGTAGAGCGACAACACAACCCCCCATCGTTCAGCGCGCGACAGCAGAGGTCATGCAATCGCGTGATCTGAGAAAGGTGCCTTTTCTTCACCCTTGATACACATTTCTCCGTGTGCGCACAGTCAAGCCCCGTCGGCAGCGGCCCCTGCTCTATCGTTTACCCACTCGGAGCCCAAGAGAACCTGTAACGCATGCCAAGGGAGGGGCCAGCGCGCTTGGCAATTTCGACAACTGCTCGGTCGCTTGTTCACACCTACGAGTACGTTGTACGAGTACGTTGCGACAGCAAAGAATGAACAAGGATGTGGAAATCGAGCGGATCGGACCCGCGCTGCTGGCTGCTGAGGTGCACCGGCTTGCTTGTCCGTGACCATGGTCTCGGCTCGGCGGTCCTGCTCGAGTGGCGGCGGAAACCTGCCATTACGAGTAGTGGTTACCATGAAAAGAACCTTGTTGCTATTGTGCGGTGGTGCATGCTGGCCACGGAGACGAATGAATGGAAAACCTGTGGGTGGAGGTATAGTCGAAGACGACACCCCAGCGCTTAACTACAGCCTTCCATATCTTACCTACGGTCAAATGATAGCTTGCAAAGTTAAACCATAAACTCATCAAGCGGCGGAGTTGAATCAATGTCATGAGAAACACCGCGGTACAGCTCGTCTTCGAACATGTAAGTATGAAGTCGTCTATTACTGTACTCGTACGTCCAGAATCGATATCCCACCGCCTCGAGTGCAAAACACCACTACCCGCAGCGTGGATGCCCTTGGGGCGGGCGGTCCTTTTCCGCGGTCCCTGCAGACGCCACCCGCCGCCGCACGCCAGGGACCGCAGACATACTCGTACCTTAATTACCTCGGCGCCCACATTGGGCACGGTGCGGCAATGAGATGCTACCCGATCCGTCAGAGTCAAAGCCCTTCCCGGCGGATAGCTGCCGTGGGCTGCTGGCAAGGATGGTGATTTGAGTTTTTTTTTTTTTTTTT
>JALHCF010000103.1:0-31580 GCA_024341135.1 Tolypocladium album
TCTCTTTAAATTTCTCTCTCTTAAATTAAGTAGAGTAAAGGATCGGCTAGCTAGCTATATAAGCTTAATAGACTCCCGAGTTAGACCCTAAACCCTATAGCCTATTATTGCGCGCCGGTGGTTATCTCCTCGGACTTGTCTTCTATTGCAATCTCTTATTACTATTACTATTACTATTGCTATTACTATCCCTTGCTAGCTAAATCTCGTTGCCCGTCTCTCTACGGGCCCTACTTTTAATAGCGAAAATTAAAGTTAATAACTAAGTATATTTAGTCTCTAGTTATTATTAATTATCACCCTGCTATATTAATTATTACTAGATAGTTATTACTAGCTACTTAAAACCTTCGATCTTTATAGTTAATTATAGCATGCCTATATAGGGTGCGTTCGGTCTGCCCTACTTATCTTTAACCTCTCTACGAGTTTAGCGTTATTAACGGCGGCTTTAGCGGCGGCTTCGTAAACGTATTACGATATTATAGATATATTGCTCGTAGTATTAATATACGCTCTTTATACCTCTTGATAATTGATTTAAATTGCTAGTCCTAAACTAGAATCAACTCTACGCCGCATCGGCCTACCTCCCGGGCGTATAGGCGCTATCCCTATTAGCTGCCGTATCTTATCTAGCCCTATGTCCGGTACCCTATTAATCTTTTTGCCCCTATAATTAGAATGATAATTTTGCGCGTTTTACGGTCGATACGTATCTAGAAATAACTTTATTTTACTCGCCTAATTGCGGGCTCTCTTCTCGTATATTTTTAAATACCCTACCTACCAAACGTATTTATTCTATAGCGACCCTTAATCTTAGTAGAATCTACCCCCCGTCTTTACGAGTGGGTCTCGTACTTGTATAGTACTCTTATCGGAATCTACTACACGTTCCTGTGATGCTTGGATAGGTAACCTATCGCCGCGCCCAGCGGTTCTCTCGCTACAAGATAACAATGACGATATTGTTACCGATTACTTCTTGAGAGACTGAAGTTCAAATTTGCTACGTGAACCGGTTTGCGGTAGACCGCGATCACCCTGCCTGCGATCAACGAGAGACGAAGTCGTGTCCGTGGTCGCGTTACGACGTGCGACAGGCAGCGTCCGGCAACTCAAAAGCTCATTTGGATTACAGTCGTCTATTCCAAATCACGTATCGAGGTTGAAGTAAGCCTTCGTCTAGGAACGGACTACTCTCCCCGTCTCCCCGTTCAGACGGTCCAGTTAATTAACTCCCCAAACCAAACCACCACCTCCGGCAGGGTTCTTTAACCACAAATTTTTGCTACTATGCCAGTGTCTTGCTCCCCTACATGTATTCTTTGATCGCTAGGGGAGACACGGCTAGTTCGGCATACTTTCAATATCCTTCCGACGATGGGGCAAATATACAGCATAGGGATCTAGTAAAGTATTCTAGCGGCCAACACAGGCGATAAAAGTCACGCGCCATCCTTTCGACCGGACTTACGAAGTGAATGCGCCAATGGAGAGAGATAGCAAGGAGGTGCTGCCTGAGGCAATCTAGGGAATGCTTTTTCGCTGTTTCAACTTCTTAGTATTCTTCCTGGTAATTCTCCTTTTCTGGAATTTGTCGAAAGCTCCTAATAGTAATGCGCTACAATTCCCTAGTTAGAGTCGAAATATAACCCTACGTCTATAGAGTCGCTTAGCCAGACATTGATGTTAGAAGCCTTCCTCGGTATTTCTTGACTTTGTTAAACACTTACAGGTTTAGCACAATACTAGAAAGTCGGCTATGTGTACTTCTCAGGATTAAACAGTTCGACCCATGACATACGGCGTCGATAAGTGTTATGAAAAATCGTCATCATATCGCACGTTTCGTCTGGAAGATGCTTCGCGAAAGGCAGGGAAAATGTCAATATTCGGGGCTCGGTTACGGGGAAGGGCCAAATGCGGGGATAGTCTCTTTCGCACGCGGCACCTTGTCGCCCTATTCGGATTAGAGATGTTCTTTATACCAGGAATGACTGGAACCGCTAGATGATCTTCCCAGTAAATTGCGCGAGAAACGGGCCCGTTTCTAGTGCTCGAACGCTAAAAAAAAACACGAAATTCGAAACGGGGCCCGTTTCACGACACAATACTTGAGAGATTCCCCGGACGCTCTAATAGGGAAGCTAAAGAGCAAAATAAAAACTAAAGACCATGCCGACGCCGACTACGCCGAGGCGAAGGAGTGCAAAACAAAATACCATAGCGATCCGATCCGATCCTACGGCCATAGCAACACGGCGATAGCGAGTAAACGCCACGGCCGACGCGATTGTAGTTAGATTGCTTGATTAGCTAGACGGTTACGGGAACGGAACGGGGAACACGGGGTGGGACGTTTTTAGGAACGAGACGGCGCTTTCGGGGAAAAAGGAGAGGATGAGGTGGTGATTGGGGGCAGCTGGTCGAAAGGCGGGGGCAATGTCTCTAGGGCCTCAGTTTTGTCCTTTTGCGGTGTAAGGAAGAGAGACCATATAAACCGTAGGCTCTAGCATGTAGGCGACGATCTTCGGCCGCTTGATGCATCAATAAGATATCTTCGTGGTGTCGCACCCAGGTGGTCGTTTGCGTCGGCTGTAGCGTCGACGCTTCCTCGGTCTGGTATGTGCGGACTAACCAGAAAGGACATTGCTGTGTGGTATCTGGCGTTAGGACTACTTGGTGTGAAACATGACCAATATGGGGATTCTTTTCCGGATTGAAGTTTTAGTATCGCATCCAGGCGGAAAGTAACCTCTTTTCGGATGCCGTAGCTTGTAAGAGCCTTCGGGTGCGAGATGGCTTTAAGATGTCGTTTGTTCGCTTCCTAAGCTTGCAGCAAGCTGTCGCGATCAATCCGATATGAAGACACTCGCCTATAGTTCTCATTAATGGCTGAAAGGTCATGGATCATCTCCTCGTTCAAGGCGAGGAGAGGAAGAAATGTCGATCCAAACATGTCATAGTTGCTAAGCATGACCGAAAAGATCTCCTTGTTGCAGTTGCAGGCCTTAGCACGGATGATGCCTAGCTGAAGTTCGTTAGGGTAGCCCGGGTTCGATTCTCTACGTGGTATGGCTTTCGAACGGTAGGTCCCCACGTCACGGAAGAGGAAAGAACGAAAGTATGAAGCTATTGGGGTAGCATCTGGCGCGATTTCACCAAGTTTCTCATGTAAATGCCGGTGGCATTGGCTCTTCCAAAGCAGGGTGACGTGCTCTTTCCGCGGAGGATCTCCGACTTGAAGGTCCATGACGTAGTCTCGAGCACCAATGTCCAGCCAGCAGGAGCGAATATCTATGTGCGCTGGATCTAGCACTCGGAGGACGGTGTCTTGGAATAGGCCTAACGTTTCTTCCATGGTCGAACGACCAAAGCTGTTCTTGAGGTCATGAGACTGGAAGAGCAGTCGTGGGTTCCTGAAGTACGCGACTGGTTCACCTCGTTGAGTTGAAATCTACAAGGCATTCGCCTTCTCGACTATTGATTGCCAGAAGAGCGGTAAGTCCAGAGCGGGGATGGTGTATTCCAGGCGAAGGGCCCGGCTCATGTCATCGGCCCTCCATGAGCCCGTGCCAGGCTTCTCCTGGAAGGAGCGGGATTTCGTATATGCGATATCGTATGATAGAGGTATCTCCTGGCGAAATGGATCCGAGATTGTCTCATGTGCTGCTGGTATGATAATATCGTCATACAAGTCCCTCTGCCGCTCAAGTGACAAATATGCGCATTACAGCGTCGAATTCAGGCGACAACTACTCTGAGCGAAGATGGTACGCTGACAAACGGTAATTATTGGACGCCGACGCGCCGTGGCGCCCTCTTGGGGCCTTTACGAGTATATTAAGATGTTGCCCACCCACTACCTACACGAAACCATCTCTCCGATCCATCGGATTTCAGTTGCTCGCTCCGTGGAGCACATATCATCCCATATCCAGGAACACAAGACGGCCGTTGCTTGGCACGGCAGCCACGGCGGAAACCCCTGCGCGAAAGTCCACCAGAGCCAGCATGTCCGTCTAAGTCCATATCCGCCCCTCGATGCTCCACACACGACGCTACGAAGAGCGACAACAGCGTATCCGGCGCAAAGACAGTCTTGATCGGAAGATGATCTGGAAACTGCGGGTCTGTTATGTACTGTACACTAAGTTAGAGCAAGAACGCCTAGACATGGTCTACCATGCTTTATGCCTCCACCGAGAGAACGAATCGCGGGCCGGGCAGAATGAGTCCAATTGGCTTGTTGATGACTTGCGATAATAAATGATGAGCTGTATTCCGTTATTGCCTCCTACTAGAAACCTTTCTTCGTTAGCCTAGTCTATATTAGACCATTTTATCAAGGCCGGTCTTGCGGAGGAGAACATCCTTCGCTGGGATCTGAATGAGACAAAGGACCGCTATGGCCCGTACGAGGAGATTATACAGCACGACAGCTTCCTCAACGCTATAAGTCGCTCCCACCAAAATTCAAGGCACCTTGCCGGCTTGCTTCCTCATGTGGTGAGGCCGAGGGCTAACAACACCCTGCAGATCTACCTTTCTAGGCCGATTCCGCCGTTCGTCAACGACGAGCTCCTCGTCAAGCCCGGCCGCAAGCTGTCCGTTGTCCTGGACGTGTCCTGCGACACGACGAACCCCCACAACCCCATCCCCATCTACAACATCAACACGACCTTTGACATCCCCACCGTCGGCGTCACCGTCAGGGACGACCAGAACAAGGCCCCCCTGTCTGTCATCAGCATTGACCACCTGCCGTCGATGCTGCCCCGCGAGGCCAGCGAGGCCTTCAGCGATGGCCTCAAGGAGTCGCTGCTGCAGCTCAAGGACCTCAAGACGTCGCGCGTGTGGGCCGACGCGGAGAAGCTCTTCAACGAAAAGGTGGCGCTGCTGCCCCAGTCTCTCCGGAAGAGGGACTAGAGGCATGTCTCCTGTGGGCGGGGAGCGGGACAAAAGATGAAAAGGCTAGGACAATGTTTGAGCAGTAGCCGGATGGAAATGACAATCAATATTTGTACACCAGGGCATTTCACCGACAAGACGTGAAAATTGGCACAGAGATGTTTTGTAAATCTTGCGTCGCCCTGTAAAATCGAGTAGGAGCCTAGTAGATTAAATGCAGCCATCTCCTCACCGTGTCGGAGCCTTCTATCTCCATCCCTCCCTTGCGCAAAAGGTATCCAGATGAGCTGCTTTCTGGCGCGAAGCCATCGAGATTAAATTACAAATACGTAAAAGATCCAACACGCATGCCTGGTTCGAATAAATAACACTGAGGCATCGGAATTCCAACATGTTACGCGCCAGCTCCGTCGCAACCGCCGCCGCCGCCATCACCGCGGCCGTCGTCTCCGGGTGGGCGACCCTACGATTTTTGCCGGCTGATGTCGATGGGCTTGCTGAAGAGGCTGGGATAGTACGGCCTGGCCTCGGTCTCGTCGAGCTGGCCGTTCCAGCAGTACTTGCTGAAGCACTGCTGACACTTTTCAGGGACGGTCGTCTTGGTGCGTTGGAAGCTGCGTGAGAGCATGGCGCAGCCGACGCAGACGGGCCAGTCGGGGTCGCGGGTCGAGTTGAGCTGAGTAGCTACGGCCCATCCGTTCTTGATAATAGCATTGCGCTGCGTCGTGTTGATGGTAAACTGAAAGGTAGAGATGTTGGAAGCGTAGACGTAGGGGTAGTTAGGCAGGTAGACGATAAGGGGCGAGGGTGTCGTCGCGTTGGTCGAGTCGCAGCCGAAGAAGACAGGCTTGGTATTGAAGCCCAAGTTCACGAACGTGTCCTGGCCGGGGACGGCGGGGAAGCCGCTGACCGAGATGTTCTCGAGGGAGCGCTGGTAGGTGGCAACGGCCGCCGTGCCGTTGGGCCAGTGGGAGTCGGTATCGGCGGACGAGTCGACCGAGAAGACGACGTCGACGTTGCGGTCGGTAAGGAGATGTGGTTGGTACGGCACGTTCTGCAAGTCCTCGCCGCCGTCGACGAGCGTCAGGCGGTCAGAGTTAGCGCCGGGGTTATTGGCCGGGTTATAGCCCTTGAAGGGGTTCGGCGTAAAGTCAGCGATGTCTTCGTTGTCGAGGCCCAGGGCTTCGAGAAGCTTCACCAAGGCCTCGACGATAAACTTAGGAATACCGGAAGGGACGAGTGGGCTGGTGCCATCCGCGAGTTGGAGGACAACATTATTGAATAAGGAGCTGGAGGTGCCCATGACGAGGCCGGCGTTGTCGAAGCCGCTGATGCACTTCTCCTTGCTAGGGAGCGAGCCGTTGAAGAACTTGGATCCAACGTACTTGAGAGGCGCGAAGCCGTCGAGGGACGTATCCGAGGATCCCATCTCCCACGGCGAGAACTCGAAAATGGTCGAGTTAGACGGGATGAGCAACTCGCCCGGGGCGCGGCCATCGGCGATGAGGAAGGGGAGCGGAGTCTTGGCCGCCGAGAAGTCGGGATCGTCGGCAATGGAGGAGAAGGTGAAGCCGGGACCGCCGTCGTTGGCATTGACGAGCTGGTAGGCCAGCATGCGGCCCCAATAGTCGATTATGGTAGTGTCGAATCCCGCCCTGGCCTTAGCTTCGACATCGTCGTGGATTTTCTTGTAGTACTGCAGAAGGCTGTACTTGGGGGGCCCTGTTGTTTCGACGTCGGGCAAGAATCAGCTCCCCGCCGATGGTTTGGTGCAATTCGGGGCGCGCCGGCTGTTACTTACCCTTCAGTATGGAGTCTTGCAACTGCCAGATGTTAGGCGACCTCATGGCGTCCTGGACAGACGTGAAGTTGTTGGCGTAGATGCTGCCGACGAGCCACCCGCCGCCCGAAAGACCGGAGACGTACGTGGCGCTCTGCAGCAGGCCGCCGAGGTTGCCCTTTGTCTGGCTGCCGTCGGAGCGGATGTCCCAAGCCGCTAGGGCGCCGGCGCCGTTAAGCATGGCGCGGTAGCCGCCGCCGGAGAGGGCGAGGCCGATGTTGGGCAGGGCCGTGGCATCGCTGTCGGCGTCTTGGAGGTACTTGGCGGCGTCGAAGTCGGGGATGGCGATCCTGTTCAGCAGGTCGCGGATGTACGGGAGCGTCTCTTTGCGGCGCCGGGGGAGCCACTCTAGCTCCTGGGGCGACAGCGAGGAGCCCTTGCGGATGGCCGGGCGCTGCTGCGGACAGCTGACCGGGGCGGGCACGTAGCCCTTGGGCGCTTCGTTGGTGGCCCTCTGGTCGAGCGAGATATCGCGGACGGCCGGGGGCGAGGCGTCTCGAAGGGCAAGATCTATAGGTGATAGAGTTGACGTCAGCGAGGGGCCGTTAATGGTCCTGGGTGACCCGAGACGGGTGGGTGTGGTGCGTAGTACCCGCGTGGTGCTGGCGTTGCACGGCGGCAGCTGCCGCTGGCGGCGCTGCCAGCGCAGAGGCCGCCGCCAGCAGCAGCGCCAGGAAGCCTGTGACCGCCATTGGTGTTTCTCGCTGTGGTGGAGCTCAGGGCCGGCAACGATAGGAACCGTCTTATCGCCACAACCTGAAGTCGAAACCGGCAGCCGCAGAGGAATCGGCAGCCGAGACGAAGGCCTTGGGGAGCGGGAGCTTCGGGGGAGTTCCAATAGTGTGACCGGTTGCGCGGCCTAGTTGCTATTATACCGTTGGATGGAGGGATGCGCCTAGCCTGGGACCACCTCCTCGGGCCGTGGCACTGACACCCCGGGGACACTGACCGCACGGTGACCGGCTCGGGAAGAAATGAGGAAGCCGGGTCTTATCCACGAAGGGCGGCCAGTCCAGGAGAGCGGGACGGGGATGGATAGGGGACAGCCGAGGTGGTCTTCTTGTATTCGCCCTTCGAGGCTTGCTACGCAGATGGGCGTTACGCTGGGCATCGTGGCGATGCTGCTTGGCCCTCGTTCGTCCACGACATCGCATCTCGACAACAGCAGTACACACAGAGTTCCTCGTACTGACATGTGTTAGCAGACGGCGTTTCGGCCGAGTCGGGATATGGCCGCCGCTGAGTGGGTCAAGCGTCCCCGGCGATCCTCGTGGCCGTGCCGCACGCGGGCGTTCATGCTCAACCCCAACTGCCCAACCCTACTTGCGCTCCGGGATGCCGCGTGAGGACAAGCCTCGAGCAACGCAATACCATGTAGCTGGGCGGCTGGGGCGCCGTCAGGCTTTTCACGACACATCATCCGGCCGCACACCCATTCGGGAGACGGACACCATGGGACGTCGCAGAGGGCAGAGGGCTCAATTGTGCGCGCCCTGCGGGCCTTGATACTGCAATGGGTTCATCTTCAGTCTTTCCCGTTCGGGATATAAGCTACAGCTAGTGTCTCAGCTGGCAACGGCCTCTACAAGCTCTTTTCAGAGGTCCTGGCCGGGCCTCGTCAGGCCCCGAGCCGAGACCCCTATTAGGGCTAGCTGTCCGGGGCTAGGCCCACAGCACGACCCCGAGAAACCCATCAGACTAGGTGCTAAACGGATAGCAGTCCCGAATCAGAGGAAATGAGGCTGGCGATCACTGAAAGCAGTTTCCTACTTGTATTCCCAAGCGGAGGACTAGTCACGCAAAATTCACGTGGTCCCTTTGCCGCAATAATGCACTTGGTCCCTTTGCTGCGATGAGGGGCAGGGTAACCACCAGAGCGTGCCGGATGCCGGGCTGCCAGGCTCGTTGCGGGGTGCCTAATAAGGTAGATCTGCAGCCCCGTACCACGTTTTGGTAGGCAAACAATAACGTTGGGCGTAGCTAATAGGTATTATTAGTATCCCGCATGTATGTTGATGCGATGATTGTATTGAGCCAGCTTTAGTTCAGTCTAGGGAGGCTTAAACACGGCGAGTTCGAGCCTAGTAGCGCTATTTCGTGTCTCAAGTAGGGTTTAGGATTGTCGTTGCCTCAGGCTGTGCGTTTAAGGGTTACGCTCAGGAATTGGGAGCGCGGACTCAGTATATCTTCTTTGTCGAGCAATTTATATACACCTCTAAAGTATTAGGCGTTTCCCTGGCTACGAAATAGCCTAGGACGTATCATTTCCGGTGTCCACCACAGCTTCCAAGGGTGTTCTTATTGCTTGGGAGAGAGGTTTATCCCATCCATGACCAGCTTGGGCCGGCGGCAGACCGTCTCGACTCGGCCGGGATTCGCCAGAGCAAAGCTAAATCGAAGAATGTCTCGGGAAAGCCGCAGAGCACACGATCCTGAAATCGTATCGCGAAGCAGCTGCAAGGCCTGCGACCACTTCGGACATTCCTCCGAGGCCGAGTGTTCTGATCTCCATTACCTCCGTCAACATATCATAGTACTCCTTGACCCCTGGCCACGGCTTGTTCAGCACTGTCGTCCAATGGGGCAGATACAGCCTTGAAGCGCCGTCACTATCTGAGTCGTCGCTGTCATAATCTTCTTCTTCCATATCGATTTCCTTCAACTCGTTTCTCTTAGGCAAATCCATCTGGCACCCCCATCTCGCTCGGTTGCAATGATGCGCGCGGTCCTCCAACATCTAGACGACGTTGTCGAAGAAGAAGGATTAAACTTCCCACATGAGCAACGCCAATAGCTCGGTCTGGCGCGACCTCTTACTAAGGGTAGCAAAATCGTCGTTTGCGACGAGGCTACATCGAGCGTAGACTTAGACACGGATGATAAGATTCAGCAGAGTATGGTTGAATTATTCAAGGGGAAAACGGTATTAACCGTAGCGCATCGTATACGCAGTGTTATTCACTATGATAGGGTGTGTGTAATGGAACAGGGTAACATTATTGAACTTGGGACACCGAGAGAGATAT
This sequence comes from Tolypocladium album, assembly GCA_024341135.1. Lineage (NCBI taxonomy): Eukaryota > Fungi > Ascomycota > Sordariomycetes > Hypocreales > Ophiocordycipitaceae > Tolypocladium > Tolypocladium album. Next base: position 9,784 of record JALHCF010000103.1, read on the forward strand.
GGTCTTTAGGAGGTATATTTAGGGGGGTCTGTGAGACGAGTGGGATATTACAAGATGAGCTCTAACTTAGTGTGAAGGAGAGCAGGTGAGCGCGCCTAGCTTATTGGCTAGGAACGCGGATAAATGATTGTGCGAGCAGGCCCTGAGCAAAGTGACAAATTAATATCATGTGGTATTTCCTGTAGCTCATGTTGAGTCGGACTTCACGAGGCCTTGTTTTCCGCCACCGCCACTGGAGTTCGTACAAAGGCGTTCTGTGGAAGCTGGGGGAGCAGGGAAAAACGCCCCGCCGATTCTTCCCGTCGCGACTTCCCTAGCCTTTTCCCCAGATTTTCGTGTGGACCTTCTTTATTGCAGGAGCAAGTTTTGGTCGAGGCTGAGCCGAATCCTCCCGTTTTGTATCCTGTGTGAGACGGATATCTCCACGTGGGGCCCGTACTGCATGTGTGCACATAGTGCAGAACCCGCGACTTGGAGGAATCTAGGGGGAGGAGAGCAGGGCTTTCAAACTTCTGCCTTACTACAGGACTCAAGACCACGATCCCATTCTCGGCATTACCATGTCCATTCTCCATTGTGACTTGATCGTTGAAACATTGCGGGACGCCAAAGCCGATAACGGACCGATCTTCCGACCATGACTCTTGGCTGGACGTTGGTAACAGGTCGGCCCCACAAACCGAAGCGACCGGCTCCACGTACCGATAGCTTCCCAACACAAACAAAAACGTAAGGTGTGGCCCGATCGAATACGAGATCCTCAAATTTGTTGGTAATGAGTTGTGCCGATGCGCAACTCGCACCATGTCCGCCATTTCGGTTGCACAGAATCGAGCATGCTTCTTCTTGAACGGCCAGGTGACCCAGACGTTGACGTGCACATCAACAGTACAGCCACCCTGCTTTGAAATGACGCAAGACCGAGTTAAAATAGGCAAAGTAGTGCTCTACTCCATCTCAGCCGTACAAGCCTACCGAAGTTTGCTAGTATGCTCAAGCATACGATTCTTGTAGAGTGCCGGATCTTTGTGTGGCTATTTACCACGCATTCAGTTCCATAACTTGCGATGTCCCACCTTGAGTGGGTTGCGGATTTTGCATAGATCCAGTGATGGAGATCAATATATAAATGTATAACTAAAAGCAATCATCATCGCAGTCGCCCACAATGAAATCTTCCACTTGAAGTTCTTCGGCCAGGTTGAGAATTTCAGTCGGCGACATCGCAAAGCCTCCGTGTGTTCCCAAAAGACCCGACGATGAAAATTCATCCATACATTCGGCATCAAGCATGTGGCCTACTCTGCTTTGGTCCCCTACCTCTGTGTCCTGTCTGACGCGAAACTTCGCAGACAGTTCGAAGAACCCGTCTTCCTCTTCATGCTTTCCCTGCAGGTAGGAAACCATTATTTGTTCCAGACGCTGGAATTCTCGTTTTCGTAGTCGTGCCGCTGGACTGCCTCTAGCAATCATCATGTCAAATATCCCCTGGGCCGTTACAAGCCATGACTTGTCTGGTACCAATTCCGGCGATACAGCATCAATAATGTAGAGCAGAAATGCCGACGAAAACGCTGTTTCGAGTTGGAATGGGAGGAAGGAATCTAGGCGGTTTCATTCTTAGTCTCTTACCAACCCTGTGGAAGTCATGTACATCGCCAAATGACGTACCGAGCAAGTTGCTATCACCAAGAGCTTTCAGCGTCTTTAGTATATTCAAAGCTGAGTACGTGCAGGAACGTAGCAACTGGTTTATGGGGCCATCTGGTATGGATCTATCCAGGCCCCTTCGCGCTAGTCGCCGTTGTAGGGTGCACAACACCAGGGGCCGAGTCGTCAAAACCACACACTCGGGATATTAGCTGCGAGACTCAAATCATGAGATGAGGGGAATCTTACATAATGGTAGGAAAGGATTAGTCTTGTAGCAGTCTTGGACGTTCTAACGTCGGTTCCTTGAAATTTACTTTCCAAGTATGTACTCAGGTCTCTAGAGACGTCTGCGATGCTATGCAGCACCGACTGTGTGTCTGTGATTAAGGTCCCGTCGAAGTTTCGATCTACACCGTAGACGCCTGCGACATTCTTGTAAGAAATCAGCGTAGCAAGCGCTGATCCATAAGCTCTTACCGGTGAGAATCGTCGCTGTCAGGCGGGCAAGTCGAATTTGCAATCCCAACGCCACAGATCTCGCAGAGTTATCAAGATCAGATGGCAGTTTCGTAGTTATATCCTCATCTCGTATGGAGCTCGGTGCTCCCACCAAAGTTCCAAACTCTCGATCAATTATGTAGGCAGTCCAAAAGATGGTGTTGCAACGTTTTGAGTGACGTACACCTACTTCGTCGGAAGGCATATGTCTATGCCACCCTTCAATGACACAAAGCCGCAGGGCCTGCCCGATCTGCCCCGTGCTAGTAAGCACACATTGCATCAATGCTCGATGGAAGAAATAATGAGTGGCTTACGAGTTGAAATGCCATCAATCTGAAGTCCACGGCTTGGAGGTATAACGCCGCAAGGCAAAGGGCTTCTACAGCAGCCAATGAATTCCTGTCTGTCGGCACGAGACTGGGAATCAAGGACAAGGCACGAGAAGCGTAATTAATACCCGGAAAGGATTTGGGAGATTCAATGAGGGTGAATGCTTCGCCGAACGCAAGGAGCAAGAGGAACTGAGCGTACCAAAATCTCGCTCGGCTGGCCTCCGTGGCGGGGTCTTTGTAAAAGCGTTCCATCTGGAGGTGGAAAGATTCATGATTGATGACTTCGTACAAAGATCCGAGATAGTATTGTACTGTGGATACTAGGAAGAGAGCGTAGTCGTGAGAGGGTAGGTCGTCGACGTCTGGCTGTTCGTTCGACCCAATAGGATTCCAGGTCAGATTTAGGGTTTCGGAGTCCCAGGGATCGACCAGTGGCTCAGGTATGGGCATGCGGCTACCAATGATTGCAAGAACTCGCCTGCAAAAGGCCCATGATGATGTAGGTCCCATGTACCCTGAGACGGCAAGTTCGCATAAGTCCCTATTTGAACGTCGCGTGAAGAACACAGGTCAGAGATAGCTTACAATATTTTCCGTAATGGTCAAGAGCAAATGTTTCTCCGCTGTCTACAAGAGGATTTCGTCTGAATTCGGTTGGAGATGGGTCAAGGAGACTTTGCGGACCCTCGCCATCGGGCGCATGTGCATCGAGGATGCCTGATGGTTGGGAACATGAAGTGTCAGCCAATCATACATACGGCGGAATCAAAACATTGCTCCTCGGTCAGAAGCCACTTACCAGTGTCTGGGTTGCCACGACCGTACGCTGGACCATTTTCCAGGCTGCTGTTTTGGTCGCCGAATTGACCCGACCCGACCGTGGATAGCGGCGGCAGGACTGATGAAGATTGCAGAACCCCAGGATGATGCCGAGGAGGTGAGCGTCGAGGAGCATGTCGATGGATCCCCTGGACACGGTTTTCCAGTGATTGTAGGTAACTGCCGATAGCATTAGCAGTGATATACCGTTGACATCTTGGGCAAACGTGTCCTTCCTTTGCGAGACGGTCACTCGGGCATCTTCGCGGCTGAAAAAGCATGCCTCTCGCTTCCTCTCGCATCGCGTACATGGAAATGTACCCGAGCATCGGACTTTCATCTCACGACATCGACCACATCTATCCGCGTATCAGTAGGTCGTGAATGCGCTGAGTGTTCTCATCGGTGATGAGGATGCTTACGCTCGCAGGCACCTTCTGGCGTTCCCGCCAGAAGGGCTGAGGCTTTGCAGCATGGCGGTCCGGTGGATGTTCGGCAATGGCTTTACACGCAGTAAACCCGCCAAGAAGACTTGCAAAAGAAATCGGGGGTTGCTGTATACGCCTTCGGCTTCTATTCTTCGAACATATAGTCGTATCACGAGTGAGGTGGGCTGTGGTTTGAATTGGTGCAGGAGACGGTGGTTGCTTGTCTAATCGTCGGAGAACAATGCCGTACCAGATGTTGAAGCAACGCCTGGTCGGAGGTCTACGTTGAAGGGGTCAACGGGGCGTGTTCGATCACCTTAAAATTAATCTCAACCATCTCCATCCAATATGAGCTTTCAAGGCAATGGCGTATCCCAATCCAGCCATGAACTAATTGAATCGAGCCCAAAGCCGATGGAAAACGCCGAGCTCAGCTCACCCACCGCTCTTCCAACCAGTGCACTGTGTTCAGAGCCCCACAATCACAACCGAATCCAGGTTGCACGGTATCGGATGAGGCTATGACTCAATTCTCGACACATGTTTTATTCAATTGGGCGTTGCTGTTGGGGAATTGATGGAGTATTCTCGACAAATGTTTTATTTTCAATTGGCCATTGCTGTTGGGGGATCGATGGCGTATTACGCGCTAGGTTCGGAATGCTACGGCATTGGTGGCCAACTGCAGGGGCTAGTCGGGTTCAGACGGGTCGAGTGTCTTCCATGCGATACTTCGACAGTGAAGTCATTTAAGGCGGCCAGCCGAGACCTCCTGGGGCTATCTACACTTTGTAGTCGTATCTCACATTGGATTTCGCCATGGCTGAAGTCAAGAGCCTCGAAACGCAGCAGCGCTGCACTTGGGAATACTTTGCAGTTGATGTGTTTTCTGCGGCATGTGCCTCAGCTTTCGTGTCTCCATGGGTGACAGTAATCGACAAGTGAGTTCTGAGGATTTCATGTCGGGTTTCAGTCTGCACCTAGAACTGAAGCCTGAGCTCGGCAAATGTAGCTATCTGACTTTGTCTCTTTGGCAGAATCATCTACAACAGAGCCGCAAAAGGCGTCTCCCTAACAGCCTCCGTACGGGCATGGCTTTCCAAGCCCAAGCACTCGATTGGGGCCTTATTCATCCCCTTCCTCGTCTACTTCGGAACCTACGCTACAGCCAACTTTTTTGATTCTTTGTACGCCGCAAATAACGCCCTATGCCCCAGCACGGTGTCGGCGTCACCTGCTAAGCTCTTTGCCACAACTGCTGTCAACACTGGGTTGTGTGTGTACAAGGATGGATATTTTGCCAAGCTAGCCAGCAAAACGCCGGTGCCGCACCTTACGTACGCGCTCTTCACGGCTAGGGATGCTATCACTATGTTCGCGGCCTTCGGCCTGCCGTCTTTGATTGCTCCTAAAGTAGCCGACTTGCCAGTCTCGTCACTTGCACCGTTTGCGAAACCGTTCAGGTCAGAGACATCTTGTCTGCAGATGGCCCAAATCTTATTCCCAGTGGCAGCACAGGTGGTGAGCACACCAATTCATCTTCTGGGCCTTGATATACACAACAGACCCCACAAACTCCTCCCGAGAGAACGTCTCAGTGCGGTTTGGCAACAAGTATCTTTTGCTACCCCCTTGCGAATGATGCGGGTGATGCCAGCATTTGGGATCGGGAGTGCCCTGAATACAAGTTGCAAGACAATGATGCTGGATCGGCCCATTTGAGGGCACTGAATTGGTTTAATAGGTACAATAATATATAATAGTTACAGTATAATATCTGCATCGTGGTGGCTTCAGCCGTTTCCGTTGTCAGCGTTTCATACAGACCAATATTGCTTGCGTTGGTTGGAGTTATCGCCTCCAGGCTCCATCCAGGCTTTGATCTGGGAAACCTCAACACCAATCTGAAATCCCACGCCTGTTTCAATTTCCCGCTCGCCTGGGTCATCTTATTCCAAACCGACTGCATAACCATTACCTGTTGGGAAACGGTCAGTGCCATGCCGGGTTGAGTTCTCGACGCCTCGCTAAAGCTTTGGCGGGGCCCACCATTCAGTCCCGAGTACCGCTACCGTCACAACTGTGGAGCAGAGCTGGAACCACCACGTTCAGGCGAAGCCTTCCGGCGACATTCGCATGTCGGCATGTGGGGCCGACGCTATTACTACGACAGGACAGGGAGCAGTCGCCAGCATCCAGGAGCCGACAATGACTAGGATCCGACTTTTATTGTTCTCGTATAGGCAGACGGCCAGCCATCATGGTACACTATAGCATCGTATAAACTCCTCCTTGCATCCATGCTTGCTCCTGTGCTACCCGTTGATGTCGAAGCATTCTGCTCGGCGATTCTGTGAAACTAACCAGAGGAACGAAAATGCGGGCATTGAAGCCAGCACGACAAATCTTTCGGGATGCTACACCATCTCGTGCTGCCGTGGAGTCGATACCATCCAAAGAAATCACCAAGCGACTCTTACGGCCGCTTGCGAGACTGCCGACTCCGATTTTGCTGAGGTCCCTGTTGGTCAACTTCATGATGTCCTCACCACTTCTAAACCAAGCATCAATGAGCATCCTACGTCGGGCTATTGCGCCCACATCGTTCTATTTTGACCCCGAGAGGAACCCTATCCTGCGGTTCATCTTACGGTCCTTTGCGTATGAGCAGTTTTGCGCTGGCACGAGGCCCAGCATGGTCAAGAGCAAGATCGACTCACTCAGGAACATGGGGTATCGAGGCGTTATTCTGTGCTATGGTAGAGAGACAGTGTTGGCTGGCAACACTAAAAGTGACGAGCCAACGACATCCGGATCTCAAGATTTCGAGTTGGTGGAACAATGGAAGGAAGGTCTACTGCGCACTCTAGAGTGTATTGGGCCAGGCGACTTTCTTGCAGTCAAGTAGGGCCCCATCAAAGCTACACAGTCCAACGAAGCTAATTAAAATACCAGGTTCTCAGGAGCTGGCCGAGTCGCCACCGACGCACTCAAAGGTCGTCAGTCGATGCCCCAAGCTGTAGAGGAAGCTATCACGATCGTTTGCGAGGCAACAGCCCGGCGAGGTGCCCGATGCTTGTTCGACGCAGAGCAAGCATCTCTACAGAGCTCACTCGACGACTGGATTATCAAGCTCATGCGAAGATACAATCGCAACGGGGTTGCTGTTGTCTCCAACACTATTCAGGGATACCTCAAGACGTCGCTGCAGAATGTCCAAAGACATATCAAACTTGCAGCGGAGGAAGGATGGGTTTTGGGTGTCAAACTTGTCCGTGGAGCCTACATTGACTCAGATCCGCGACATTTGATCCATGACACAGCCGAAGAGACCCACGCATGTTTTGATCGAATCGCAAGCGACGTGATCAATTGCGAAATGCCTCCCGGAGCCGAACATCTTCAATTCCCCAAAACTCAGCTCTTCATGGCAACGCACAACGCGGAGAGCGTGCGCAAGGCACTTGAAGCATACTATTTTCGGGTCCAAGATCAAAAGCCAACCGTTCTGTTGGAATTTGGACAATTACAGGGCATGGCTGACGACATCAGCTGCGAGCTCTTACACCAATGCAGGTCGGTAGAAGCGGAAGGGTCGGAGCTACAACGTGCAGCATCTCCACGAGTATACAAGTACCTTACTTGGGGTACGATGAAGGAATGTCTGGGATATCTCTACAGAAGATCTGTTGAGAATAAAGGCGTTGCGCAGCAGGCAAAGCGTCTAAAAACGGCGTTATGGAATGAGCTGCGGTCACGTATCAGGGCCTAACTGGGTGGTGATATCGCGTGCGGTTCCAATTCAGGGGTCAAATACCATTGGAGTCGCAATTCTTGATCAATTAATGCGTGCCTTCACCTGCTTGACATCTCTGTAAGTGAGAGTATTGGACAAAGCTAGGGTCAGATGTGCGCAGAGATGGCTTGCTTGTTAGGACCTTGAAGGGTTTGCAGGGTTTGGGAAGCGGCGAGCAGGCAGGGGGTGTATTTCTAACGCTTGGTCAGCCCAATAAGTCTTCCTGCGTCCAGTTCCAACACGACATCTACACCCTGCAATGTCTCGACACGGTGGGCGATGGTCAGAACTGTACATCCCGCAAAAGCCTCCCCCATAACAGCCTGCATCCGAGCGTCTGTCTCGTGGTCAACGTTGCTAGTTGCCTCGTCCACTAGGACAATCCGGCTTTTTGTCCTCGAATTGTGCAGTACTGCGCGAGCAAGACAAAGCAGTTGCTTCTGACCCTGTGAGAGGCCCACCGCTGAGAGCTCAGCGTCGAGCCCGCCGCGTGAGGAGATGTGTTCCAAGATACCCACACGGGACAAAACATCTCTCATAGCATCGTCGTTGCGAATGTTGCCATTGGTTTGAAGCTCGGGGATGTCGTATGGAACGAGATTATCGCGTATAGATCCGGACAGCTCGATAGGGTCCTGCGGAATAACTGTTATACGCGAACGCAGCTGTTGACGCGTGATTGATTCGATGTCAATGCCGTCTATGGTCACTGAACCGGAACTAGAGTAGTCCACTAGATGGAGAAGGGTTAAGATGAGGGAGCTCTTGCCACTATTTGAAGAAATTTGAGTTAAACACTTGCAGAAATTGGGACAGTGATTGCTGCTTATTGGGTTCATGTTCATATCAAAACTTACCTGCCTGTCCGGCCCACAATACCAACCTTTTGCCCCGGTTCAATGACGAGCGAAACATCATCCATGACTGGTTGGGAGGAGTCGTCGTCGTTACTATCGATGCATTAGCTGCGAGGATTGCTGGGGGGCCCAGGTCTGAAAGTCTTTGCAGAACATACTTGTATCTGGCGGTGACGTTTCTCAACTCAATCCTCCCATTTTCTGGCCAGTTGCCCAGATCAGTCTTCAGCTCCACACTAGGCTCTTGTTCTGTCGGAGTGTCCGCCAAGAACGTCCTCAGACGAGCAATAGCACCGAGTGACGTTTCCAGCATAATCCACGCATCTACAAGCTGTGACATTCCCGAGCCGAAATTGAGCACATTTAGGAGGGCTAGTCCTATTGCACTCTGCGATGTGTTATTGGTAAAGTTCAAAGCAAACGAAACCAGGACCACTGCGATGATCAACACAAAAATATCCAGAACCAGCGTGAGCCAGCGCTGGATGCAAAACATGTAATAATAGGGCTTCTGCGAGAAGTCAAGAATCGCAAGGCTCTGGGCCATAGACTCAGCCTGCCAGCCAAATGCGCGAATATGCTGTACTCCAGCAGCCGTTTCGGTGAATTGAGTGTAAAGAGGGGACTTGGCCTCGAGGTCTAGAAGCCGAATTTGCCGCGAAGTACGAAGGTAGTACTGCTGGAGGAAGTAGAGGGCGATGGCCAGCAACGGAATAATGCTTCCAACGTAACTAGCCCCAGACGCGATGATGCCAACGTCCGTGATAGTGTCGAAGAGAACTTCGAAAAGTTAGCACTCCTGAAAATGGGGCTAGCCAGATGGTGGAGACCCACGAAAAGCAAATCTGAAGATGGTGATGGGGAGAACTTGGTTAACAAGCGACATATCTTGGCTGAATCTAGAATCCCTTATATTAGCAAGCCAGCTGTGACTATTTGTATGTGTAGATAGGGAATACCTGTTCAGAATCGAGCCGCTATCTGTTGACGAGAGGAACCCGAACGTTGCTCTAAGACAAAGTTAGCAGGGCTGCGGGGTTCTCTCGCCATCCATCTAGAGACCTGACCTCATCACAGTATCCAAGAGCATCCAGTGGAGGTTTTCTGCAGATGAGGGTACAATCTTCAGCATGTAGAGCCTAAAATTGCCTTTAGTTTCTGAACACTTCAACCGTGGGTAAGCTGCATTCCGAGAGCCTCTTACGCGAGCATTCCGGCGGTACTCAAACAGCCCGTCACAGCTAGGGTGGCATATCCCGCAAAGTATTGGTTATTGTTAGGATCATTATCCAGCCAAATGCGTAGGAAGATGTCTAGAAATGAAGACAATTAGTGAAATGCTGATCGAATGGAGGGAGATGTTCGACTTGCAAGGCATTTGGTTCCAGAGTGCTGAGATGGCAACGGTAACGACCCAGAGAACGTAGAGTCCGGCGCCTATAGATTTGAGATAAAAGAGATAAAGACCCAGATCACCTCTTTGGCGTTCCAATGCCTTGTCGTCTTCCAAGGCGGAGGGTGGTTTCGCTGTCGCAGGGGAGCCATCACTGCCTTGTGGAGTGTCAGGTCCGCCTTGTGAGCCGCTATCTTCTGTTTCCATGCCTTCAATTTTCCGTAAATGCTCAATTGATTCGTCATTGTCTGTGGCGTTCTTTGGAGCCGCTTGTCTGGCGATGTTCCCATTGCCATCTAGCATGAAGAGGTTGTCAGCCGCAGCAAGATGATGGACTGCAATGAGAAGAGAGATATGTTAGTCGTTTTCCCCTAAAGATAATTCGACATGTACTTGCGTGAATGTGTAGCCATGATAATGGTGACTTCAGATCTTCGCAAAATGCCATTGACACCCAATAGCCGCTGAAAAATGGCTTGCGAGGTCCTTCGGTCGAGGGCACTGAACACATCATCGAGAATCAGGATAGGCTTTCGAGAATAGACTGCTCGCGCAAGTGCCTAGACAAAATTAAGACGCTTTAGCATAGAGACGTCACGTTCTGCGACCACGCATTAGATCTTACTATTCGCTGCTTCTGTCCGCCACTCAGATTCGCGCCACCGCTGCCAGCAAGGCTTTGATCGCCGCCGCCCATGTTTTCCAGATCTTCGTCGAGCAGGCAGCCATTGAGAACGGTTTGATACCACTCAGCATCGAAGGCACTTGGTCCGAGAATATTGTCGCGAATCGTGATATTCCTCAGCCAGGATGTCTGATCACAGTATGCCACGCTTGAGTAATTAATGTAAATCGTACCCTCGATGAGCTTGGCTTCTCCTAGTAGTGCTTTGAGAAGTGTGCTTTTGCCGGAGCCGACTGGTCCCAGGACCATGGTGAGGGTGGACGGCATGAGCTTGAGGCTGGCGTCTCTCAAAGCGGGTTCGGCATCCTCGGTTGCAGCGATTGATGCTCGAACTAGCTCCACAGCCGGCTTAGCTGACTTGGATTCGTCGCCCGCCAGTCCCATATCGATTTTGTGAAGCTCGAGGCCTTGATACAAGCCGTCAGAAATTATCTCCTCTTCAGTAACAACAGCCCCCTTTGCAACTTGATTGTCTCGCGAGACTCGAGTGTCTTTCCTGTCAACAATGAGAAGAAATTTTTGAATGCGGTCGAAGCAAGCCATGACGCTTGAAAATTGGGGGAAAGCTACAAGAATTGTAACCAGAGGGCCTGAGACGAGAACAGTGAGTGAGAGCGTAGTAAAGGCATCTGCCGCGTTAAGTCTGCCCGAGACTTTGGTCCAAAACAAGCCACCGGCAATAATAACCACCGGGGTAATACTGGAAAAGAACTGAGCTATCGGCAGTTGTGAGCAATTGAGTGCCTAAAAGTGAACACGCCTTGATAAGCCCACCTAATGCGTGTAAGTAAATGTTGATAATTCTAAGCTTCTTAGAGTTGTCCAGCTCGACTGTTCGGAGTTTTTGAAGATGCGCAGAGACGAGAGGCGTAAGGCCAGTCATCTTGATGCCCTTGATGTGATCAAGGACATTTGATGCGGAAGCCACGCGCGTTTGTATACTTTCATTCCATGCATTGCGAGCGGGCCCTGTCAGTTTTGCAATCTGGAGTGAGGCGAAGGTGGAAACTTGCGTCGTTAACGTTGGTACGATCAGGGACTTCAATGGGGGTAGACTCACTGACTGCTGGAACAACGACAAGGAAAGATGCCGCACCTACGAGCCGAGCCAATAAGAATATGCCGATACCAAGTTCAATGATTCCGGCCCATATGTCATGGAGCATGGTATATCCTCTCTCAATGGCGTCAATGTCTGTGCTCATGAGTGTCACGGCGGCCGACTTTTTCGCATCAGCTAGGTCGAGCTGAAGAGTCTTTTTAAAGATGGCCGAAATAAGTTGTCCACGAAGCAATGTGATGCAGCGATACGCCAAATGCGTATAGTACGCCTTTGTTATCTATGAGGGTGTTAATGCATTGTCAAAGGTGATGGTGAAGTGCGTATCTCACAGCCAGACAAAGGTACACAAGGACAGTAGCTCCGATCAGGCCACCGACAACATCTTTCGAGATATTTCCTTGGCCGATAGTGCTGACGATGGTGTGTAAGAGAAATGGCTGGGCGAACTTGAATCCTGAAAGGCATAACCTTGGCACTATTACCGCGGCAAACGGGCCGGCGAGGGTGCTGCAGCAAGTTTTTGACAGGCAATAACGAGATTTCTTGTTCGCTACGGGCATTTTTAGCATTCAATGGACGCTCCGAAAGAGAATTGAAGAACTGACATGTCTTCCATTTCGATTCAAATTTGGCAAAAAGACGCTCGGAGCTGAATTCCGGTCCTATATCGGGCAGGTCCTGGGCGCGGATAACATTTTTGAATCCAATAAAAAGTGTCGTATTAAGCCATAGGAAGAGAGATCTTGTCCAGAACCCCGTGGTTGTCTCTGGACCAGGCGTAGGCCGGAAGTGCGCGGGCCGAATGAGAGACCGCTTTGACGCTTCCTCGAGCAGCACCAAAATCAGCTTAAGAGCCGCAACGACTGTCGTTAGAGCCCCTAAGGTGCTGAGACCTGAGCGGCTGAAGTAAGAGCGAGCCTTGGCAACATCAAATAGCATCGTTGCTGAGAGGTAGATGCTCAGAAAAGCCGACGAACGAAGCGAATGGCGGTGCTCCGCGTGAAGGACCGCCGCGACGCAGAGCATGGTGATGCATGATAACGAGGCAGCCGCTAGAGAGGTTTTCGATCTGAAAGAGTCGCTAGACTGGCTCCACAGTATCAGATTTGCCAGCTCAAGCACAAACAGAAGACCCGCCGTGGCCTGGAGCAAAGTAGAAAATGGGGTTAGTCCTGGGTAAATGCCAACTTGGGGTAGAGCGCACAGAACCTACAAGTTTTGTCCACAGAAGGGAGCCATGACGAACACAAACTGGTTTTCGAATAAACATGAATATGTACACAGGAGACGCGACGAGCAACAAGCAGCATGGCAGTATAGTCAGGATAGTGTGCTCAAACAACACTGTAAAGTCGAATTGCCTCTGGACTTGTGGGCCAAATGAGTCGTCGCCAGACCCCGTCGTCGCATTCGCAAGGTCGAAATCCATCGCAGCGTTTCGGCAGCCGCCAGTTGCAATTGATGGATTCAAATGCGACAATGCGAAGACTGAAAAGACTGGAGCCAACGGCGGACCCGTCAAGCCGAAGCGGTTGGTTCTAGGACTTAAAATACGAGGGCCGTCGAGCAAGACCGAGATGTGAAAAGCTTGGCGAACCAACAATTCGAAATCGACGACGATAGGTACATTTGGAAAGATGAGAAGTGGTTTCTTCCATGACTGCCTCGGCAGGCCAAAACTAGCCTTCCCGTGCCGCTTACTCCAGGCTACTCGTAATGCCTTCGTGCCCTTGCGCAGGGTCCCGCCGCGGAAGCAACATTATGCATGCAGCTCAGTACTGAGGAGGGAAGGTGGTTTCGCACGGATATACAAAGGCACATTTCGGGATCCTTCCGGCACCAGCCTGAGCCGCGTCGCAGGGATGATTCCCCAGGACCCTGGGCTTGCGCGCGGGCCGACGTTTCTCATCGGCAAATCGTTGCGCTGCTGTATGCTGTTGGTCAGACATTACCTTGAGCAAGGACCAGCTGGAACCAATTGAGCAGGTGGTGTATTGACTTTATCGCATAATGTCAGCGGGATGACATGACGCGACTTTCCACGGCCCTGCGTCGCACTAATTGTACGAGATTTGGAGGGCTTAACTTAGAGCGTGGATCCGAGGCAGAGGCTTTTTGTGCGCAGCGATCGACTACTTGCCACGGGTGGGCTGACGAGAAATCGAATACTTGCATTACGTGGAGCAATCACGATACTAAGAGGATGAGTGCTAAAGAGCTAAACTATTTTAAAATATTCCACGTAAATACTAGTAACTAAATTGCTTCAGTTTCCCAAGTTTTAATGCTTTCTTGCAACGATTTCGCCAGCGAAGAAGGTGTCTGCGAATGCCGACGGTGTAAAGTTTTGTCGCACTGACACTGGTGAAGAGCTTCTCGTGAAGCCAAAGAAAGGTAACGCAGTCTTCTGGAATAATATGCACATGAATGGAACGGGGGGGTTCCCGGGTCCTCCACGTCAGACTTCCAATCAAGACAGGGGTCAAACTCGGGATGAACGTGTTTAGTACTTACTTCCCAGACTCTCCTCTGTTCGGATAAGCCAGGGCGGTCAGGCCAAGGAGGGTAATCTGCCTCAGACTCAATGTGGTCAACGATTGAGTTTGCCAGCGGTCAAAACTTTTTCGAGTACTTTTAGAATAGATCTATCATTTGTGAAACTATGAAATAAGACTCATCAATACAACACGAGCATCGACGCTGACCGTAAATGCGCGCTGGACAAATGGTTCAATAAATGGCATCACCCACAGCTTGATTTGACTGCCTGCAACCGGCGGCATGCAGTACACCTTTTCCTAAGCTCAGTTACAAAGTCACAAGGTTCCGGAAAATAAATGGTCCTAGATATGTGAGATATGTCTTTCTTCTTGCATTGGGTCACGTCATCTATAATAGCCTAATTAGCGCATTTCCGTAAAGCCACGTCTCCGGCCACAGTTGCATGACTTGCGCTATCACTCATGCATGAGGGCAAACAAAGAAGTTACACTCCTCATCACTCGCTGGACCCCCCAAAGGGCAATCCCGATACGTCGCATCTCGTCACGTCGTATGCCAGACAGGTGGGTAAAATTGTATAACGTTCCCTATAACTAAATGAGGCTCTTGTAAAAGGGAGAATGCTATGGAACCAGCAGCCATTGTCTTCCAAAAGCCGAGATCATGTTAGCCAAGCAGCAGCTTGAATTGCTCTCGTCTCTGATAGGTGCTCCTCCCTCGACAGCCGCGTCTGATAATCATCCAACACGACACCAGTTGCCGTCTGGTTGTCGAGCTCGAAAACAAAGTGCCTCTGCGGCGCGTCCACGCTCTGCCATGTAATGCACTTCGGCGTCCCCATGTCCACCGGGGCGGCCTTGTCCTGGAAGACGGCGAGAAACTGGTGATTACCCGCGTCCTTAACGTTGGTGGGATACAAGCGGTAATCCAAGGCGCCTGGCATGATGCCAAGCTGGCGCGCTGCCGCCGTCCTCATGTCGACGCCGTCAAGCATGAACTCCTTTACCTCGAGGCCCACTGTGCCTTGGCTCAACACAAGCCTGTCGCCACCTCCACCGTACGTGCCGCCAAAAAGCATGGCACTCTGCTTGGCAGCCAGCCTCACGAGAGATTCGAGCGCTTCGCTTGCAACGTCAGCATACGCATTGAGATCCAGCGCACCGTCTGTCGCGGTCGAGTCATGCGCAAGGATTGCAAATCCAGCATCGAGGTCGGGGACCAATCCAAAATAACTTGCATAAGGCCCGAGCGCGCCGCTCTTTGTGAAGACGTCGAGAATCGGTGATATCGCGTTCGCACCGGCGCGATACACTTCCCAGGGTCGACCAACCCCGTTGCGCAGGTTGGATGTGTCCGTGTTGGCGTGCAGCCATCGCCTGGTCACCGCCGACGGGAGGAGTCGAGACGAAAGGATCGCCTTGCCCGCCCGCGCCAGGTCGCTCGTCGCAGATACCATTGAGAGCGCACTGAACATTAGCAAAGTCTTGATGCTTTCGGAGACTTGGCTCACGCTGGTTCATCGTGGGATGCATTGTAGCCTTGCCCCTCGAAGAAGTCCGTCATTCGCAGGCTGCTCCGGCACATCCCAAGCGGACTCAGGATGGACGATTGGAGCAGGCTGTCAAAGGACTTCGCCCTGCTGCGCTCCATGGCAAAGACTTTGCGTCCGCCAGCTCCGGCAGAAACTGGGTGATTGGGGCGTCCCAGTGCTCGCCCATCAGCGCGAGCCACGAGTACACTGTAAATACCATGGTCACGTCTGCAAGCGGGAACCTCGTGTTGGGATCGACCGCGCTCGAGGCGTTTTCCGCCGTGTGGTGGTATTCAAAGACGGTTTGATTGGTTGCGCCAGCGAAGAAGACAACGGCAAAAGACGTGGTGTTTGGAGAAATTTGTCCATACTTGTCGCTGCCGCCGTTCTGGACGAGTCTGTCAAAGCTGGCACGATACCCTCGGGACAGGCTAATTGCAGCTTCTTCAGTGATTGTCGGAGGCGGGTAGTATGACCCGATGAGAGGGCACGGCGAGTATGCCGTTGTGTAAGCATACCATGCCAAAAGGACGGGCAACGCACGAGTGAATGAGGGCATGGTGATCGCGGCGTGCAGCAGTTCAACCGCCGTCGACATGAGAAATAGGCGCAGCTTTATGCATTTGCGACTGGCGTACCTTTCCGTGTCCGTGCCGTCGTCAGCGTGTCCGTGTCCGTGTCTCCGTACGCCCATGTCCGTGTCCGTGTCTCCACACGCTCATGTCCGTGTCAGTGTCCGTGCCCATGCTATCCCGGCGTTAGGTGGGGTTCCAGGGCGAAAACAATCCTATATGCCCAAATCCTGCATCCACGTAGTCTCCGTCCCATTCGGGCTGGATATCTGCCTGACCAGGAAACACATCGCGGCTCCAGTCGAGCGAATTTCTGCCCGTAGGGACAGCAGACGAGGAGGTTAAGGGTCGCTCCACCTTTTCAAGTCGGGCCAAGTACCACTCTTCCAAACTCCTCGCCCGCCGTGCAAGCTGATTGAACGCATCTCCATCGCCGTTAGAGGCACTCTCAAGGCGCAAAATCACCTGCCTAAGGCTGTGCGGCATATCCAGCGCGCGCCTCGCGTCCGCCGCGTCAAACCCTGGGCTCGCCGCAAGGATGTCCAATCGAGCTGCCAGAGACAGGGCACAGTACATTGTGATCCATTCAATGTTAGAAACGAGAAATTCGTCCCCCGAGGGCATTGTGACCAGGATGTTGATAATCAGCTTTACCGCGTGAATTCGTTCCGTGAGCCACGGAGTCAAGACGTTGGAGTCACGAATCTCGGCAAGATTGAAAGGACCACTGCCGACCGGCTGAGTCAAAAGCGCAAGCATATTCATCAGAATCAGTAACGGCGCTACACGGTCAGCTTGCGTCACTACAAAGGCTAGCACACTTACGGCTCTTGCTCAGTGGAAAGCAGATGGAAGACTTGAGCGTCGCAAGGTCTTCTTTTAGTCCCTCGAGCGCAACCGCATGTGTCGCTACGGGGTCGTCCGCAAGACTCTCTACGAGCTCAGCAATCTGCTGTGCTTTTATGAGAAAGGGCAGGTATTTGTCGCTCTCGTCTAAGCTCTGTGCGGCCAGCTGCCCGCAAGAGTCCGCGATATCAGGCCTAAAGACAAAAGCGCGAGACTTTTGCAGCATCATGGAGGAGCTGTTGGGTCAGTAATGTCTTGCTGCGAACAGCAGTGCCTTATTCCTGAGAAACTCACCTCGATGCCAGATAGTAGGCTCCCGCAACCGCGCTCGGGACTCCATTCGCGGTCACTACGGGTGTCGGATTCCACCATCCACAGAAGCGGGTTCCTAGGCCGATCCATGCGCAAGTCTGCGATGATGCTCAGGGCGAGGTAGAGATGCTGCGAATACCTCCTCGGTCTCGGCTGGTAATGGGCCCTGAAAACGTTAGGTGGTTTCGTAGAGAGATCGGCGTACAAACCACGCGAGATGGACAAGCAAGCCCTGGAGCATGTCCAAAGAGGCAAAGGGGCCCTTGGCCAGCTCCGTGCGGACAATTTCATTAAAGAGTGCGCCAAGCCGCCGTTGAAGATTGGTGTCGGCGAACGATGCTGCAGACAGCACGGCTAGATGCAGCAATGGTCGCTGGTCTGTAAGATCCGCGGGAATGACGACGAATGGGAAGTGAGGCGCGAGATTCGCTCGAAATGTATCAACCAGTTTCAAGGCATGGCTTCGTGAGAGAAGGTTCCTCCCAAACGGGCATTCGTCCTGCGGAGAGGCCGCGACTGGCGTCGTAGCCGACCTCTCATTATGAGCATCACGCCTGCTTCCATTGTCAGCAGCACATTTTGCACGGCGGTGACGCAACTCACCTCTTAGGCCGGCGGGATGGCGCAAAGTTGCACGGCTTGTCGAGGCGTAGGCAGCGGTCGCATCGGCCCGACTCCTGTGACCTGACGCATCGGATCTTGGCCCGAAAGCACGTTTGGCACGTCTTGCTCAGCATGGTGCGTTGACTGGTGTTGTCATGAGAAAGTAGGGGGACATGTCTCCAGCGCTGCCTGATGGCCGGACACCGACTGTGGTGGAGCCGTGGGGTAGCCTTTCGCGAACAGGGCGTCGGGTCGTGAGGCGGAAAATTGACGATTCGGGAAATGAATCGAGCAGAAATAGCTGATATGCAACGCGAATAATTGCGAAAGCGAAGCTAGCGAAAGAAAGTAATTGTGCGACCGGCGCGAGAAAGGGAAGCAGCAACTTCAGCGACGAAAATGCGACGCTTCAACGATGTCTCGGAGCTCCTGAGCGATAGCACGGGCCGAGTTCGCGGGGCTTAAGCAAATGATCCGAGGACAGGGCTAATTCATCCACACGCAGTAAGAGACCATCCGGGATCTGAAAGAAGATGCCGAGCAGCAGCAAAAATTGATCCGAGACCTGAATCAAGCGTTACAAGTCTCCAAACAGCAGGTGAGACTAGAGCTAACGCGACTACACGGCCAACTTGAGGCTGTCGTCGCGCGATGCGTCTTGCTATGCTTCGCACCCGGATCCGGAAAGAGAAACTAGTTGCTTCGAAATTACGGCAGCTCATGTCGATTTGCCAGGCAGTCGAGAAACGGTGACGCTCCCGTTGCATAGACGCTATTCGGTCGTCTGGCTCCGAGAGACGGTACGACCAACAGGGATGGTGAAGTAGCTATCCCCGGCTACCCTGTATTCGGCGGTCAGAGATTCATTGTATCAAATAAGTTCGCGCTTCTTGTATAGTCCTTCCTGGCATTCACAAGTCGCATTTCGGTCTCTGGAGCCTAGGTACATACAAAGAGCCTACGCCTTCACGCCTCCGTCATCTCCCACTTGGACAGCTTCCGAACTGCTGCGATCTCGTTTCTCTCCACCCAGTCCACCGCTACTTAGCTCTTGTGCTGGACGGTCGAACTTAACTTGGGCCCATTTGGCCGCGAATACGAAGAGAGCAGCGACAATCGTCACCATACCCGCCCATATCTGTGCCTTGAGGAAGCCTCCATGGTCGCTTTCGATCAAAGCACCTGCCGTCGGCGGTCCTGCCAACGATGCAAATGCTAGTGTGGAACACACCATTCCGAAACGAACGCCTAGCTTGCTTGGGTTCGTGGTCAATGATGCGAGTCCGCCAACGAACACTGTTCGAGGTATATATCATCAGTCAATGCTCGAAGCGCGATTAGGAGGGCTCGTTTCCTGAAGGTAATTTCCTTATAGTACGTGCTAAAGATAAAGTGAGGGGAAGGGACGTATACTGACTTCCTTGAGTTGCGCCGGTAGCGAGTCCGTAGAATACTGAATACACGTACAGACTACTCACGCTGCGAATGGAAATCCAGACAAACAACATGATGGCGAGGAAAGTCGTTGAAACAATCAAGGTAGGCAGTGAGCCAAAGTATCTATCGGCAATTAATCCAAGCAGCGGTCGTACTGGCATGCCGACGGCGTTGATGACCACGAGCAGGTTCACACTTTCCTCCGGAGACAGGCCAACAATCGAGGTCGCATATGTGTTTATGAAGAAAAAGCAAAAGTACAGCGCCCAGAATATCAGAAACACGGCGACCGTGAAGAGAAAGTACGAAGGTTCGGTGAATGCCTCCCATTCGACGAGTGGACCCGCCTTGCGCGGTGGAAGACGTGGCCGAAGGAGAAGGTTGATGACGGTTGCGAACGCTAGAGATATATAGCCTTGCACCTGGACTGCGCGAGGGAACCCAATGGTCGGCTGAAGGTGTTGGACGATCAAAGGGAACAGTATGCTGCCGGTGCCGCTCCCAGAAGCAGCCAACCCCAAGGCCATTGCTTTCTTTTCCTTCCAGTACGAGCCGATTACAGCGACGGCCGGCATATACAAGGCGCCCATGCCGAGGCCGGTACAAAGGCCTTGCGCGAGGAATATCTGCCAGTACTCGGTCGCCAGGCTCGTCATGAAGGTTCCGAGCACGATCAACACAGAGCCTAGTAGGGCAGTGTGCTGAGCATAGCCCGCATCGGCAGAGCGACCGGAGAATGTTCCTATGAAGAACGTAAGAAAGACTTGTAGGGATCCGATCCAGGCTATTTGCGACTCTGGCAATGATAATGTGGTCGTGTAATGAAGTTGATAGACGCCAAATGAAGCAGAGTATCCCCATGTCAGCGCATTGATGAGATGACCTGCGAGGATCTGGAGCCAGGCCCGAACGCCGCCGTCGGGAGGAGGCCCGGGTTCTTCCTGGGCCACTGAGAAAAGTTTGAATGCCATGACGCTGATCCTTTTATCCTAACAGAGAGAGAAGATGGCAGAGGTGGGGAGATGTCTGCGGGAAACGTCAGCAGTGGGTAGTCTGGGAAAGTACGGAGATTATGTCTCGTAAACGATGAATACATATGTAGTATGGAAAGCGCTGTTGCACCCACCGGGAATGACGGCATCGGCATCGGGTAAGGCGCTCTTGCCGCTATTGGGCCTAACCCCTGGGAGTTGCTAACCGTCAACACCGATGCTTAGCGTGCATCCCACTCGGGCAAGTCGCCAAAGGTCAAGACCGAAGGTTAGCGCATGTGCTGACCCTTCGGGCGAATTGCTAAGCGTCGACATCTAAGCTTAGATCAAGGTTCTAATTGCATCGCAACCCCCATGCTTCGCCAACGTTCTTCTTTTGCTCACCCTGCGGACTGTGAAAGCTAGATGATAGCAAAACATCCTCCTCTGTCATTATTCCTGTGGATGGAATCTGGCTTTGAAAAATAAAATTGATTTGATAACTCTAGTGAATACCGAGCGGGAAGGGCAACGAAGCCTATTTCAAAAATGGGAGGAGAATTAAGAACTTGATTGTCAATACTATGAGTAGATAAGTGGCCATCTATCCTCGGGGCTCCAGAGGCTTCTTTCATACGTCGTCAAGATCTCTAGCGCTCCTCCACCGTTTTTTTTTATATCGTTTCAGCTTTATGATCCACTCCTAATCTTGGTCCTGTACCAGCGCTCTAGCAAGGTAGAGGTACCTAGTAGTAACGCTACTTATTACCCGTTGGTTCGGTGTCCATCGTAAATGAATTAGTTGAGTCTGAGTTACCCTTCCCTGGGTTTGAATTAGGGTTCGGGCCTTTTCCAGGTCCGAACCAATTTGGTAAACCAGCAGAGTACCAATGGCACAGACCATGATAGTTATTACATGCTCTAGTTGTTGTCGAGAACCTCCTACACTCCTCGTTGTTTTCGCAGACAACATGGGTGCAACGGTATGCTTGCCGACTTTCAAGCTTTGCGGCTTCTCGTCTCGCATAGAGGTCTAAATATTCTGCATGCATTTGTTCATAAGGCGCATACTTTTTCAGTACCTCCTTTAGCTTAGCTGGACCCATAATCTCGATATCGGAGGCATATTTCGTAGGGGTCGGCTGGTAATTCAAGTCGTCGGCCATGCGGAAAAGACGTTGACCCTCTAAAACAAGCCACACCTGACCGTCTATGTAGCCATGATATGAGCCAATGAGATCCGCGTGTTTAAGGGAAAGATCATCGTAGTCGTTCGGCACTGAGTAGTATTTGATTCGTGGTTCTTCATGTGGGGGATATTGCCAAATATCGCGAGACCCAGGGTCTGGTGCGGCCGGAATCGATGCCATGACGAGGCTTGAGAAAAGATTAAGCAAGAGAGTAAAATACATGATCTTTAGGTCGTTGCCGTATGATGTGTTCTCGAGCTCTAGAATAGTGAAAATATCCGAAGTCGAGATTGGTTTTCTAGGTCT